>APFE031042445.1:53281-76301 GCA_000404065.3 Pinus taeda
AAATGTAGAAGGTGCATTGGTAAGGCCAAAAGGCATGACCAAAAATTCATAATGACCCTCATGAGTTCTAAATGTTGTTTTCAAAAAGTCTTCAGTCTTCATTCTGATTTGATGATGTCCTGAACGAAGATCCAACTTGGTGAAGTAAATTGGTCCATGCAATTCATCCAATAATTCATCAATGAAAGGAATGGGAAATTTATCTTTAACAATGAGCTTGTTGAGGTCCCTATAATCCGAACACGTGCACCATGATCCATAATTCTTCTGAACCAATAATACTAGAGTAGAGAAAGAACTTTGACTATGTTGAATTATACCCACCTCTAGCATTTCTGCAACCATATGTTCAATTTCACTCTTTTCGGCAAAGGGATATCTGTATGGCCTAATGTTTGGAGGAACACTTCTTGGAATGAAATGAATAGCATGATCATGGTCATGAATAGGTGGGAGACCTTTGGGAGTCTCAAATACCTTGGAATGATTGTCCAAGTCTTTTTGGAGATTTGGAGAAATAGATGATTTCGATATGGTAACCTCTAGGGAACATAATTGTGCAATTACACCTCGTTGTTCCTTCTTTAGAAGCTTTGTCACACTGTTAGAGATGATTTTCTTTCCCAGTTTCCCTTTAATACCCCTTAATTCAACTTCCTTTCCTTCCACACAAAATTTCATGAAAAGTTCTTGAAAATTAAAAGCTATTGTACCCAAGGATTGTAGCCATTGGACTCCTAGTATAACATCAGCACCACCATTGGAATGGAAAGCATTGGGCTATTCAATACATATTCTCCCATGGATATCTTGATATTATGGCACTTTCTAGAGCAATTTATGGTTCCTCCACTTGCAACCATCACTTGACACTTTGGTGCTGGTTATAGGAAGAAATTCAATTCCTTTGCTATCTTGCAATGAATAACATTATGGTACTTCCCGAAAAAATCAACACTATTACCTTTTTCTTCTTGATATGTCATTCTATATTGATAGTTTGAGGAGTGGTAATTCCAGCCAATGCATTACAAGATATGGTCAGATTCATTTCTTCTTTATCTAGGGTTTGTTCCTAGAGTATATCCTCTTCTTTTGACATTTCTTGTTCCTTTTCTTCCTCCTCTTCACAATCTATGTAGAATAATTTCTTCTTAGCACACTTGTGACCTTTAGTGTATTTTCTATCACAACTGTAAGAAAGCCCTTTTTCTCTTTTCTCTTCCAATTTTTGTGGTGTTAGCCTTGTAGGTTGTGGAAGCTTAGGGGAAACAACACTTCCATATTTATAGTTGTGAGTGGTAGGCTTCCTGGTTTCCATAATTTTGCTTTCCATTTCTCTTGCTAACCTGAATGCCTTCTCCAATGAATCAGGTTCCAAAGGAAAACCTTATGTTGGATATTATCCTTTAAAGTCCCTATGAACACATCAATCCTATGCTCCTATGGAATATCTTTTGCCCTTATGTTCAATTTTTGGAAGTCCTCAATGTGCTGCATCATTGAACCCTTTTGGTTGAGATTTATCAATTGGCTAAAAAGGTGTTGTTTTTTGTATCCTCATAATGTGATATCATTTCTTCTGTAAAAATTGCCCAAGTGACAATTTGTTTATGAGAGCAAAGCCATCAATACCATATAAACTGATTTGGTTCCAAATATAAAGTTTCAATACATACCTTTTGTGTGTTTTACACATTATGGAGATTGAAAAATTGCTCCATCTGTAGTATCCATGCAAAATATAAAGTTTCAATATGTACCTTTTGTGTGTTTTGAACATTATGGAGATTGAAAAATTGCTCCAGCTATAGTATCCATGTTCCGGGATCCTTGCCATCAAAATTCCTCATATTGATTTTTGGAACATGGTGGGTCTTCAATCCAACATTAAAGTCGATGAAATCATGATTAAAATTTCTTTTGTTCTCATCATGAGTTTCCTTTACTATCCTTTCACCATTAGTGACTATTTCTTGCAGCAACTTATTCAAATTTATCTTCAATTCTTCCATCTTATTGCCCATGCCATTCATCTTAGCGTCTATGCCATTCATCTTAGCTTCCATGCCATCCATCTTAGCTTCCATGCCATCCATCTTAACTTGCATGCCATTCATATTAGCTTCCATGCCATCCATCTTAACTTGCATGCCATTCATATTAGCTTCCACACCATTCATCTTGGCTTCATTTACCTTTAGTGAGTGTGAAATTTATTGTACTTGGTCTTGTAATTTTGATATATCATGTTGCATTTCTTTCTCTTCTTCATGAGTCATGCTAGAGATTTTAGGTTTCTTATTAGGTGTTTCCATTTTCTTTCTTCAGGGCATTAATTAATGCTAATAATTCTACACTATTCCCTTTGAATTCCTTCAAACTATTTTTTCAAACCAATCTTATGCAAAATTTAGAAAAAAACTACACACCTTCTTTTTCACTTTGTAAGAGCTCGATATTGAATCTGTTGTATATCTGTAACTGTGGATCTCAAATATCTGAAATATCGTCTTGCAGTAGCCCTCTGAGTCCTCTTTATGACCCTGCAAGTCTTATCAAGATTGGATTCTCCAAGGAAGAGCTATGCCAAATCTCCCATGGTGACTTGATTATAGACTAGTTCAGTAGAGCAAACTTGTACGATGTGCCATGTGTCACTGTATCGACCTTAGTATCTAAAACTGATACAAATAAAACTACAAGCCATCTTCTTTCTGAAACTTCTCATGAAATTTCAATCTGATGCTCAAAACAAAAGTTATGACAATTTTCCCTAGGTCACCTATTTAGAATGTAATTCGGAAGTCTACAAAAACCCTAACTTCCTTAGATCATATCTCCACAAATATAGCAATAAAAGCTCTAAAATTCAGACCCAAAGTGCAGAACAGTTTCATTGCAAATGGGTTTTTGTTGTAGCTTATGAAACGTCACAGAAATTTTTTTATAGAGAAAATACCACGATGATTTGTTTGGAGCAGTGAAACCATAGAATCCAAATCTCTGATACCAAATGTTAGGAAACTAGCTCACAAAAAGATAGAAAAGATAGATCAATGCCTTAGAATTTAGCCTTTTCGAGGGGGCAACCTCCTTTACATTACACAAATGAACAATTATTTTATGATACAAATGACTAAACCTCCCTTCTATATATAGGAGTCTAAGGGGTCACAATATAATCAAGCCGAGATAACAGTAATAACATAAGGGCATGTTGTGGCCACCAACAACCCCCCTCCTTATGAAGTGTTATTATTAATACTAAATAAGTGGGGACCTTCAGTAAAAAATTTAAAAAAATCAATTAGTGTTATATTTCCTTTTAGATGAAACTTATAACATCATGGACTTAGGAAAATACCTTTGAAGAATCTAAAAACCTAAGTTTCATAAAGAAGAAAGTAAATTCACTCCTTAAGAGATATCGCATCGCTCAAAGAATGATAGGATACCTTCTAATGAGTTAAAATGATAAAAAACGTGAGATTGCGACGTGAAACTTCATCGCATCACATACATTAAAGGAACACTCACATTGAAAAACTCTAAAATCGCCGATATGCGATATCGCATATCGCGCATCGCAAAAATCACATGAATTACACATAAGGATTATAACGAGTAAGCGATCTGCGATATTGCGATACTACGAAGTTGCGATGTTGCGACATTGCGATCTTGCGATAGAAAAACACAATGAAATTGTGATATTGCGATACAGCGATCTGCGATATCGCAAAGCAAAATCGTAGGACCTCTCCATCACAGTTGGTTTTGGCTCATTATTTGAGAAAAATTTTTAAGCCAAGAATTGGTCATGCATTTTAATGCGAATTAATGAGTTGTTGCTAGTTGCTAATGAAGTATGGTGTTGTGTTTTTCAAAGAACTAGTTCACGTAAGGTGGCATGTTTTGCATATCTTCAGCATTTAAGGCTTTCCTGTCATTATTTTTATCATTACTTCCACCTCAAATGTAAACTGCAGGAATGAAGGACAAAGCGTTATACAAGGCAATATGCAGAAAACTATGAGGAGGAAAGGCAGCACTCCAATGTCCATTTCGAAAGGCACACCTAATCTACTTAAGGGAGAGAAAGAGCCGCAGAACTCTTCTGAGGCATCCATCAAATATTTCTCATATATAGCCATGGTTGAATGGGTACTGAACGATGTTGATACTAGATATAGACAGTTTAATTCTCAGGGTCAAGAGCTCACAGAATCATTATTTTTACAAATTCTGAGTTTTATACCCAATGAGAGAAAAAGGCGCAAGAGGTGAAAAACACATCTGGGAAGCCCGGATCAAGAAACAGAGGCAGTTTCCGATGCGCGATTAGCGCTTAGCACTAATCGCGAAATGCTGAGAAAACTTGCTCGAAAAGGAAGGCTCCTAATTACTCAGTCACCTATAAGCCCCGAAAATTGCAAGAAAGCAATGATAGAAACAAACTGGAATCAGAAAACTAAAGGAAAAGCAGAAGCAGTCCAAGGGTTAACCAAGTTGAAATGGGATTATTACTAGGTATACATGGTAATGCCACATAGTCATTGGATGACTCTCAAGTATATCACCAATTTTACTGAGAAGATAATGCCATCTCTTTCCGATTCTGTTTTCTGAACTCAACTAAAGACGGAAGATAGTCAGCCGACTCCACTCAGGAAACTACTGAATGCTTGCGACATTAAGGAGAAAATTTAGAAATTGTTAGATATTAGATTTAATTTTAGAAATAGTTTTGCTTAGAAAGAGGAAGGTCATTTAAACCGAATCCTCAATTTTTGTAAATAAGTTATTTAGTTAGTAGTATTTAAACCCTTCTCATGCATTTAGAGAAGGGTCCAGAAATTTATCAAAAACTTGTCCTTAAAACATGCACTTTTGCACCCTCAGAGGAGGTTTTGGTGAATGAATGGAATAGGGTTTATTTGATATTTGCATTTGATATCTAATACTGATGTTGCACTTCTATACTCTTAGTGGATGTTAAATCAAGGAGAGATAAATCAATTGTCGCTTGAAGCTCATGAGAGGACTAGTTATAAATGGTACTTTTATCTCTTAACCATTTCTGCTTATGCGTTAAAGTGATATTCAGTTTTCAGTTGTTTATATATTACAGCATGGATGCCTGAGTTATCATTTGGCACTTTTGTACAATGATAAATATTTGTTTATGCTTAAGTGTATGAATAGCTCATTTATGCGATAAGTTTTCACAACTGTTTTGTCTAACTTCTTATATGAAGTACTTTATAAATCTTTATTGGATTCTTTTCTTATAATAGCTGAATGATCTTTATTACTAATTATTGTTTGAAATATTTTTAGATCGCATAGAAGAAAGATCACACCCCGGGTTAGCATAAATTTTGATATTATTTCTGTTTATTAGAATACAATAGCATAACATTATATTATAATTAGGATAGAAGTATTCCATTTAGAACAGAAATACCCATCTTTCTCACACACACACTGAATTGGGAAACTGGTCCCATATCCCCAGTCAGACCCGCTATACCAAATGGATAAGGAGCTGCCAACCAAGGTCCAGACCGGGCGGGTATCCCCCTTGTTGTTGACCAGATTTTCGGGGCCTTCAACATATTTGGCACTAGAATGAGGGAACTGAACTATGAATAGCAAGTAAATCCAAATCAAAATACCATTCTAAGAGTAAGTCGACCTCACCATCTCCCTCAACTTCTCCATTACACTTAAATCCAGAGTTAGAAGTCGCCAGAGCATCAATCGCTGCTACAAATCCTAACATTTCAGAATAATCTGTTATTGAACCTCCTGAAGTCGAATCTCTGATTCACAAACTTCAACGATTTTCCATTTCCCCTCAAAGATCTAATAAATCTCAAGGCAGCGTGACTTCGCAGTATAACCCTGCTCATCCCTTGACTAGATTAAAGAGTGAAAAGTTTAGTGTTCGGCCAACCGAATTACCTCTTCCCAAAAGGAAAAGAGCGAGGAAGTCACCTAAAGGGTCTGACAGTGAGACTCTTTCATCAACATCATCCATCTCAACCTCTCCACCGTGAAGTCAACCATCCACTCCTCCACTCTAGACCATTATCAATCCACCCAGTGGAATCCCTACAACTCCTCCTCAATCATCTGCGATCATAATAACCTCATCTTCCCAACCACAGGGATCATCTTCTGCAAATCCCCCTATTAGCAGTTCAGCAATGGCCCAATCTCCATGGAACAACCTTGGGACAGTCTTAATGCCTACACCCTGAGTCAAATACTGGTCCATCCTGAGAAATGGCTGCCTAAGTTCAATCCCGAGGCAGGCATGCTAGCAGAAGAGCACATAAACAACTTTATGCTATCCATTAACCTCAACTGGGTTACTAATGAAGATGTTGTTGTTCGACTGTTTCCTTATACTCTGCAAGGAACAGCCGGATCGTGGTATTTCTCATTACCCTTTGGATCTATTACCAGTTGGGACATCTTCCAAGACCAATTCCTAACCAAGTTTGGTGACGATAGGTCTACGGCAATTTTAATCAATGACTTATCCAACCTTAGGGCAGAATCTAGAGAGCCTATCAAAGACTTCAATCTACATTTCAATAAAATTCGAAACAAAATTCCTACTGCTTCCCAGCCCAGTGAGGAAGTGCGATGTGAATGGTATATCACTGCATTACCATCAAACATAGCAATCTTCGTGGACAGGGCGAATAAAACAACCCTAGCCAAAAACATGAAAGAAGCCATAGCAGTAGAGAAATGTATAATAGCCTTAGAGAAGAAATCCGCGATAGAAGAACGTAAATCTAAGAAGGTCACCTTCAAAGAAGAGTCCAAGAAGAAACAAGCGAAAGATCCATTCGAATTGGAGGGATTGAAAAAAGTTCTGAAGACCATGTCTAATGAAATGGTCGATATAAAAAAGCAAGTAGCAGAAACTTCTTCAAAAAGACCCTACATAGCTTTTAAAAGAGGCCCGTCAACAGATTCAAGGCCACCCAATGCTATAACAAATGCCAAATCCAAGGAAGAGGAAGAGGAAATTGCCACTGAAGGGCAAATCGATGATGAAGAAGTTGTAGAATTACAAGGAATGTGGGATTTCATCCTCCCACAAGAGGAAGATCAAGAAGTATTCCCAGTTAACACACGAAGTAGAAATCAACTTGATCCTCCCCAAACAACCCCAAAACCAAAGAGTGAAAGCTCTACAACAAATGATAAAGTCGCAACAAATAAAACGACATCTAAAGCGACTCAAACTAACCCAGTACAAACAGATTCACCTACTCCATCTAAAACGCTGATCGTTTCGGATGAAATAGAGTACAATATTATAGAAGACATGAAAAAAGACTAGGGCCAACATCACTCTGTACGAATTAAGAAAGCTAAAGCATCAACAAAAGCTAATGATGAAAGAATTACATGTTGTGCCAGTTGCACCTTTGCCTGCCACTGTAATTTCTCAAGCTTCTTAGAATATGGGAAGGCCTCCAACTAATACGACTAACAAGATTGATCCAAATGACATCACCTTAATTGGAGGAAGATCGAGATCTCATACTCCCCCTTTTCTCCTTACTTATGAAATTTTTAACAAAAATGTACATAATTGTTTAGTGGATTCAGGTGCTTCATCGAATATTTTACCAAAGTCCATATGCACCAAATTAAACGTTCAACCACAGAAATCCGTTGTTTGCATAGTTCAGCTGGATCGATCTCAAGTCAAAGTCATTGGCGAACTAAATCAAGTAACCATAAGGCTATCATCCAACCTGAAGGTATGTCAAGTTATTGACATTTTAGTCGCTGATATCCCTGAATTTTATGGCTTAATTCTTAGTAGGGATTGGTCAGAAAAACTGCATGGATACTTCGCAACTAACTGGTCGCACATGTGGCTGCCTTACAATGGTAAGCCAAATCAAATAAAAGTTGAACGAGAATTACATTATAAGTACATAGTAACAGAATTAGAGGGGGAAAATGAACCGGTAGCATATAACAGTAGCATAATTGGAAATTATTCAGTAGATTCTTTTCTCGGCAATTTTAATGCTCATACGTCACCTTATTTAGAACATTCTGTTTTGTCCCAAGTCGAAATTTTTTCTCAAATGGATAGTTCAAAGTGTATCAATTTTTTAGATAGACTTGTAAATAAATCTTTGTTTTGGAAATTATTTTTTGATGGTTCTAAATCTAACGAAGGAGCAGGAGCAGGATGTGTGCTAATTAGTCCAGAAGGAAATAAAATCATGTTAACATGCAGGCTCGAATTTGATTGTACCAACAATACAACAGAGTATGAGGCTTTAGTCCAAGGGTTATACAAAGCAATCGGGTTAGACATAAAGTACCTCCAAGTCTTCGGAGACTCTGAAATTGTAGTCAGACAGGTACGAAATACTATACATTGCTTATCAGGTCATTTAAAACAATATCAATCTTTAGTTCAAGATCTAACTGAGCATTTTATAGCATTCAATATTTCATCAATTCCCAAACTCCAAAATGCAAGCGCTGAACTATTAGCTAACGTAGCTTCTAAGCTCATTCCTCCGGAAGATTTTAGTCCAGATAGATTCTCAATAGAATTAATCTTTAGACCTTCTATTCCTGACAACATCACAAATTGGAGAATATTCAATGACGATCCTGATATCGTAAATTTCCTTACTTCTAAAGGTTCCTACTCCAATCAAATAATTGACGAAGACCAACATGATCGACAATTACAACAAAATAGCACTAACAATGCTATACCTAAATCAGTGGTCAAGTTAGAAGATCTGTACGATTTGAAAGATCAGTTTAAAAGGTCTACCAATGCAAAGCTCCAAAGTTCAACTTTGAATTACGAATTGGTAAACCTAGGAAACGATGCCAAACCCCAAAACATAAATCTAGGCCTTGGCCTAGCCCCTGAAGAAAACCTAGCATATATTCATCTTTTGAGACAATACAAAAACGTTTTTGCTTGGAACTATGATGAAATCAAAACATACGACACTTCTATCATCCAACATACTATTCCAATGACTGATAATGAAAAACCTGTCCAACAAAAATTGAGAAAGATCCATCCCAACTTAGAAAATCAGATAAAAACTGAACTCAATAAGCTGTTGAAAGCCAAGATAATTTTTCCCGTCAGACATTCTAAATGGGTCTCTAATATGGTACCTGTTAGAAAGAAAAACAGAGATATTAGAATTTGCATTGACTTTCGAAATCTTAACAAGGCCTGTCAAAAAGACAATTTTCCCTTACCACCTATGGTTCAGATATTGCAGGCAGTGGCGGGCTCAGAATTAATGTCTTTCTTGGATGGATTTTCAGGATACAATCAAGTGTTGGTACATCCTGATGATCAATTGAAAACCACATTCAAAACTAAATGGGGCACATATGCATATTGAAGGATGCCATTTGGTTTGATTAATGCTGGTGCCACATTTCAAAGAGCCATGGACATCGCATTTAAAGGTTTAGCCAATAAATCTGTGGTAATTTATTTGGATGATATAACCATGTATTCCAAGAAACGAAGAAACCATCTCAAAGATTTGAAACAAATCTTCCAACGATGTTTAAGGTATGGAATTTCACTTAACCCAAAGAAATCTTTTTTCACATTAAGTGAAGGGAAACTTCTAGGATTCATAGTGTCAAAATCTAGAATTCACATCGATTCTAACAAAATCAAAGAAATTTCTGAAATATCCCTACCTCATAACAAAAATGCCATGCAATCTTTCCTTGGTCAAATCAATTTTGTAAAGAGATTTGTTCCAGATTTTTCACGAATCGGATCTCCTTTACAAACCATGATAAAAAAGAACTCTAATTTTAAATGGGGCCAAGATGAACATGAAGCGTTCAACCTGATCAAACATGCTATTATTAATGCTCCATATTTAGCAACTCCGAATTTTTCAGAGCCTTTTATTTTATACACATTTGCCTCAGATAGGTCATATGCTGCGATACTCACTCAAACGAATCAAGAAAAGGCGGAAGCACCAATTGATTTTTTTAGTTCAAATTTGCAGGGTGTTGAATTAAATTACTCAGATGTGGAGAAACAGGCTTATGTTGTTTTCAAGGCAATCAAATACTTCAGACCTTTTTTACTCAAAACCCATACTAAAATTATAGTACCGTTTCCAGTGGTAAGGAATCTTCTAGTACAAAAGGATGTGGGTGAGAAGAGGACCAATTGGGTAACTGCCTTACAAGAATATGACATAGAAATTAAACCAGCAAACACTGTAAGAGGTCAAGGATTTTGCAAAATGCTGGCTGGAGCGTCGCAAATCTCTAAAATTCCATCTGTAGAGGTACAAGTGTGCGAGGTAAGCCTAAACGATGAAGAGTCATTATATGTTGATATCATTTATTATCTTAAGAATGGATATGCTCCTTCATACCTCGATTATACTAAGAAAAGAGCTCTAAGTTTAAAAGCCAAACAATATCAGCTCATAAATGATATTCTTTTTAGAATGAATTATGATTATGTTCTCCTTAGATGTCTTGAGAAATCTGAAGCCGATAAAGTTTTGCAGGAACTCCACGATGGGGCAACAGGCAGACATTATGCTGGAGATGCTACTGCACATAAAATCTTGTGGGCAGGATATTACTGGCCCAGGTTATTCAAAGACTCGCACAGTTACGTGAGGAAATGTCAAGTCTGCCAAACTACTGCTGGGAGACAGAAGAAGCCATCCTTACCACTACAACCAGTTAACATCGACCGACCATTCAGTCAGTGGGGATTGGACATAATAGGTGAGATCGTTCCTCACTCTTCCAAGCAGCATAGATATATCCTTACAGCAACAGATTATTTTACTAAGTGGGTAGAAGCAGTTCCGCTCAAGAAGGCTAATGCTAAAAATATCATTGAGTTCATAGATCAATTTATAATCACTAGGTTTGGATTACCTTCCGCTTTGATGTTCGATAATGCATCATACTTTTCTGGAATTGCAATGACTGAATTTGCACTTAAAAGAGGATTCAAACTTAAATATTCGGCCAATTATTACCCACGGGGAAATGGGTTAGCCGAGTCTACAAACAAAAACCTAATCAGGATTATTAAAAGAACAGTAGACCAAAATCATAAAAATTGGCATAAATCCTTAATATACGCTTTATGGGTAGACCGAATAACGAGAAAAGCTTCCATTGGCACTTCTCCCTTTAATTTAGTTTATGGGAGAGAAGTAGTTCTTCCGACTCATTTAGCAATTCCTTCTTTGTCTCTAGTTCAATACATTGATGAAGTACCAACTTCCTCATTACACTTAAGGAAAATGGAAATAATCAAATTAGAATAACAGCAAGAACAAGCTAAGAAAACGCATAGTCATCATCAGGCACTAGTAAAATCCTCTTTTGATTCAAATATAATGACCAGAAAAGATTTTCAGGTGGGCGATTTAGTTTTAAAACAAGACAAGGCACACGAAGAAAAGGGGAAACATACAAAATTTCAAAGAATGTGGCTTGGTCCATTTCAAATTGTAGAAGTCTTAGGTCAATCGACATTTGTGTTACAGGATTTAGCAGGTAAAAAAGACTCTTTGCCTGTCAATGGACAAATTCTTAAGAAATATTTTCCATAGAAGATTATTCTTCTATTTTTGTAGAGTAATAGTTTTTCTTTTTCACAATAAATCCAGTTGTGAATGGTTACATTAGGCATTTACGAAAAAGACACCAACTCTCTTTCAGATTTTGATTTTTCGCTTGTATAAATAGTAAATCTTTTGGAAAATTGTATCAGTGTAATGAAAGGTATCAATAACAAAATAAAGATTCTTTGTAGAACAGTTACTTCCAAAAACTCTATCATTGTCGTCCAGAGCTATCTAAAGGAAACAATGACTTCCTCCCCGCTAAGGAAATCACAACTTTCAGAGGAACAATCCAAGGATACACTTAATCTTGAAGAATGAGAGGTCTCATCATGAGCCGGCTTATCATAATCACAGATATTATAACTTGTTGACTTTGCCAAATACTGCATACCACAACAGGGAAATGACTCAAGATTGTTACAATCAAGAGGCAAGGGGTCTCATCACGAGCCAGCTTGTTCAACAAAGTTATAAATCGAGTGAATGACTGTGTCATAAATTGGCTATCAAACCAAGACATTGTTCTTTAAGAATAAAAAGAAAATCAAAGCAATAAGTGTGAATGTGGATTCTTCTTTGAGAGTTGTAGGTTTCTTTAAGTAGGATATAGGATCATTGCTAGGTAATTGGTGTTAGGACTCCACTATGTATCATTTTTGCTATATATTTTGACACCACTTCACCCTTATAACCATGATTAGAAAGAATCCCATTATCATCTTCAGTCACTTTATCCCAAGGTATACAAAAACCTCTTCTTTATTATATGTTTAATCTGTTTTACATTTAATTCCATAATACTCTTATATTTTATCATTAATTGAAGTGTATCATTGCTAACACAAGTCCAAAGATCGCAGATAAGTATATGCGGCCGTTGCTGAAACAGCTGACTCAGTTGCTGAAACAGTTAACTCAGTTGCTGAAACAGCCGTCAAGCACGCAAATTCCGTCAAGCATAATTTGCGATTCTGGAAGAAGCTTTTTGTGGAATAGCAGCAGCAGTATGAAGACACGATTACCTGGATCAGCCTGAAGATAGCAATCTTATTATCTCTGTTGTAACAATACCTTTTTATGAAGAACAGAATAGTCCTGTTTTGGAAAAAGAACAGATTCGAGATAATATGGATTCACTCTCATGTAAATTGTAAATGATGTCTCCTCTTTAAAAGGAGGAGACATCATCATTAGAAGGGGTCAGTGGTTGTAAACTAAGAGAAGTACATTGTGTGAGAACTGGAGCTAGTCTCCATCTGTAATGTATCAGTTACTTTGACAGATGAATAAATTCTTCTTTTGAGCGTTCCAATTTAGTTCTTTCCCCCGGGGAATCTTGTGAGAGGGAAAGGGCCCGCCTTCCTCACAAGATTCACCCTTGATTCCTGTATTTTGTTTAACTCTTTGTGTGTCTTGCATTTTACTTTAATTCTGTTGTTGGACACTAGTTACACAGTGCAGTAATACTCTGTTCCTTTGACACTGCGTGTATTGAATGCATTTATTCTGAAGTTGAGAAATCTGTTTCTATTGATTGTATGAATGAATGATGTCGGGAAGCAGGTGCTGAAGATTCCTGTACAAAGGAATAGGGTCCTGCCCCATTACTTATCTTCCTTTGTCTGTAGTATGATTAGAAGCAAGAGAACAAGTGTTGAAGGTTCCTGTTCATGGGAATAGGGTCTTGCTCTCTTGAAGTCACCGTTCTTACAGTGTGATTAAGTGTCAGGCATCAGGTGCTGAAGTTCCTCACTAAGGAATATGGTCCTGTTCCTGCTGTGGTTGATTAGTTTCTCTCTTTGCAGATTGATTTTCCTTTGTTTTGGTTGTAACTGCAGTAGAGAAATTATTTCTGCTATAACTAAATCGACTTCAGCTTTGATTAAGTAGAGTGCGAGTTAGTAGATTGGTGAGATTAATAATTGTGTGTTCTCCTTTTACTACAACCTTGTTTCTGCTTTTGAAATTGAGCATATCCAGTGTGTGATTATCTTTGAAATAAAAAGACTTCCTCGGGTTGACAATTTATGTGGAGCTTGAATTGCGAAGCAATTAAAGCGACCAACAATTGGTAACCCTGTCGAGGCTATAAACGCCTGCTGGCAGCAGAGGCTCTACCTACGACAAATGAGCATATTTAAAACTGGTTTACAGAGAAGACTTTGTTTTATCTTTACAGACCAAGTAATGATGTGACCTTGAGGAATTTTGTTTGGGCATCATGAATATTTGTGGTGATAGCTTCTGAGAAGATAAAGTTGTCATTGATGAGCTAAGTGCTTTGGAGATCAATTGAGGGTATTGTTGAAGGTGAAGATATTATTAGAGCTTGTTGTAGAAGGTATTGGGAGCTTTGAAGAATCATTGAACTTATCTTGAAAAATTGAAGCATAGGGTTGGAGACCTGGAGGATAGGAGTCCTCAAGAAGACCAGGTTGGAGCTTGTACCAGTGAGAGGGCTAGAGCCCTAGAGGTTGGTGCCTCACAAAGACAAGGTTGGAGCCTTGGGAAGATAGGGTTGGAGCCTCATGAAGTCCAAGTCACTACTTGGCAAAGTACAGGTTGGAGCCTAGTGGATTGGAGATTGGTGTCTCCATCTATGGTTGGAGCCCTAATTATTATTGTACTCGATTTATGTAAAAAGAGGATTGGAGTCCTCGATATATCTAATTAATAGAATTATTTATTTTATTGTTAATTTTGTGTTCAATTTATAAGTGATCTAAAACTAGTAAAAAAACAACTGTAAAAAAAATATTTATTCACCCCCCTCTCATTGTTCCAACAATTGGTTTCAGAGCTAGTACCTTCACTCATATCCTAACAGCTTAAAGGTTGATCCTTAAAACACAAATGGAAAAGTCAAGAAAGAAGGCTTGGAAACCCGTCGAAGATGTCACCTCAATGGATAATCAAATTGGGAAAGCTCCATTATTCAATGGAAACTTTGATATATGGAAGGAAAGGATGAAGAATGTTTTAATGGCTCAAGGTTTTGTAGTCTGGGTTCACCAATAGTCTTCAATTCCTAATTCAACAAAAACATTGTCAACATAACATCAAAATTGGATGGAGAAACTTTCAACATTTGACCTAGAAATACTACACAAAAAAGGAAAGGAAAATGTCGTAGGTTATTGCACTCTCACGGAAGGATGATGACAACACAACATGCACTGCCTTGGTGGAAGTTCCTGACTAGGTAGACAAAATATGAGCTGAGTATGCAAAATATTTGGATTGTGGCTCTATGATTGAAAATATCAGTCAATATGCCAATTTTGAATGGAAAATGACATATTATGGCACAAGGGTAGAATTTACCTAATCCCATCATCCAAATTTAGAATGAAAATTCTAAAGGAATCTCATAGTTCTCCTGCCACTGGGCATGTCGGATTCATGAAAACTTACTACAACATTTGACAATCATTCTATGGAAGGGTTTGAGTAAGGAAATCCAAAAATATGTCACAGAATATGATGTTTATCAGAGAAATAAAACTGAAAAATATCCCAACCCTTGGTTTACTACACCCATTACATATTCCAAATAAAAAATGGGAGGAAATCTCAATGGATTTCATTGAAGTACTACCTATGTCTTATGGTAAGGACAAGATATTTTTCATAGTCGACAGACTCACCAAATATGCCCACTTCATGGCAATCAAAAATACTGACACAACTAAGCAAATTGCATATGTTTTTTGTAAAAACATTTACAAACTACATGGTTTTCCCAAGGTTATTGTCAGTGATAGAGATGCAAAATTTAAAGAAAATTTTTGGGAAGATTTATGCCACCAAGCAGGAATATCTCTCAACATGATTTTGTCTTATCACCCCTAGACATATCATCAAATTGAAGTTGTAAATAAATGTTTGGAAACATATCTTTGTTGTTTTGTCACCAACAAAAAAAACAAATGGTCTTAATGTCTACACCTGGCAGAATGATGGTACAATACCACCTATCATATTTTAGCTAAAATTATGCCTTTCAATCCATATATGGCTATGAACCACCCAAGTGGAAGGATTTTACGTTACACTATTCTAAGGTACAACCAGTAAATAGCCGCTTAGAAGAAAACCAAAGAAATATTAACTTCTTAAAAGAAAATCTAACAGTGGCATGTAATAGAATGAAGCAACAAGTTGACCAGCACTACATTGAAAGAGAGTTTGAAGAAGGAGATTGGGTATTTGTTAGACTTCAACCCTATAAGAAGTTATCATTAAAATAACAAGGGAAAAACAAGTTATTTCCTAAATATTATGGAATATACCAAATAAATCAAAAAAATTAGTGTGGCTTATGGACTAAAGCTACCAAAAAATTGTTGCATCCACAACACATTCCATGTACCAAGTCTCAAAAAATTACTAGGGAAAATCAAACAACTCAAACAAAGATACACGAGACTGACGAAGAAGGAAGTATCATCTTAGAACCTGAAGGCATCCTCGCTACTATAGAGAAGGTACTACGATCCAAGACTATTAAAAATTACCTTACCAAATGGAAAAAACTTCTAGAAGAAGACTCATCATGGGAGATAAAATGTTTTCTTCAACAACACCCAACATTGCATATGCTTTGAGGACAAAGAATTTTTAATGGAGAGGCAATGTTATGAATTACATATATATTATATATATATATATATAGAGAGAGAAGAGAGAGAGAGAGAGAGAGAGAGAGAGAGAGAGAGAGAGATAAGATCCCACCTTACCAACTATCAATAGTATAGAGAAGTAAAGGTCACATTGAATACTATTACTCAATTTTTGCTTTTTTGCTTTTTTGTTTTTGTTTTACTCATAATATGACTAACTTAGCTATCATGTAATCATGTTCCTTCAACTATTTCAACGAAAGAATATAACATAATAAGTCAAGGATAAATTTCCCTTAATATCACAAAATATGTTGACCCAACAACATTTCCAAATTCATCAATTAAAATTCTCAATCCCAATTATTAATCTAATGCTTCAATCGTGAGAATTGTATAATGAATGTTGCAACAAGAGAAATTAATGTTACTAATTCAGAAGCAGATTATTCTTCAAAATGTGTCAAGTAAAACAATGAACCTACATAAATTGGGCATAATAGTTGTTTTCTATAGTCATTGAAGCACAAGAATGCACCATGAATACATGCAGCTCATACGAAACTTATTATGCTCATTTGCACAAATTCCTACAGAATTAGTCACTGTAAAATTGTTTCCAACAACAACCATTTTTTTTATGAAAGCTTTAGATAATAAAAGTAACAGTTGCCTTATTCTCTATTCACACTTCAACAACTTATTAAATTAAATTTCACATTCATACAAAAACTTGTAGAATAGGGAGCTACATCCATTAAATAATATATTCATAAATTTTCTAGTGCATAAAAACTACAGTAAGTAGGACATTTACTCTAGCCATTTGTATGCACAAAAACCACATCCATTAAACTTTTGACAAACACTTTGCGAGTGTCCAATCTACAAACTACAGCCATCGAGGCCTTTTGACAAACACTTTGCAAGCATGCAATCTACAACCATTGAGGCTTTTTAACAAATACTTTGCAAACATGCAATCTACAGTCATTGAGGCATTTTTTCAAACACTTGGAAGCCACAATCTCTTAAGGAAATTTGACATGAATAACAACCTATAATTAAATTATAATTACTTATGTATTGTCAAAATTCATTTCAAAATCATTTCATCATTATTTTCATTCAATCATTCCTACAAACCCATGGCAAGCATCTTGAACTATTGCAATACATAATGATCGAAAATTACCTCAATGGTTCTCTTTAAAACTCTTGTCTTACATCTTGGTTTTTTTAACATTTTTATTTCAACGACTGATCTAATGAATCCTCCTGGGATATTTTAGGTATGCATCCATTTCCTGCTCTGGGTAGACTGCAAGTTAACACTTATTCATGCATAATGATAAAAATAATAATAGCATTTCTCATTCACGGATTTTGTCAAACACTTTTCAAAATATCCTTAAACCCTTTCAAGCCCTTTGGAATTTATTTATTGTCGTTACCTTCAGCAATATTTGTCTTTCCTTTCTCAAATGCTACAAAACTAATGTTAGTACAATAGACTACACCAATAATAATTCCATGACATCTTGAGATCTAAACATCCATTCATATAAAACACTCTTAGTCTTCATTTTCAACTATCCAATAAGATTCTAAATAACATAAGCTTAAACAAAAATTAGATTGTTACAATAATTTAAATTTCTACTTTTTATTTTACGCTAAAGCTATACTATAATTTTAGGAGAAAAAAAATTATACCTAAAGAGATATTCATCTCCAATCGCTGAGAATATGATCCATCTTCAATCCCTTAACCAACTCATTTGAACCATCTAGTTTTTCAACCCAACCATATCCAAGGAGAACTTCTCCCCCTAGAACCCCCGAGCTGTAAGGGTTCACAAACAATACCAAAATATAGTTGTAAGGAGATATCCAAGGCAAGTTGAGGAAGATAATTTTCACTTCCTCCCAACACCACTCATGGTCAACTCCACCAGGTAGAGCTACATAGTAATTTATTTTAGGAATTTCAAAATAATTTCAAAAGCAATTGGCTACTCTCCAAGTCTCTCACTCTCATTATATTTTTCAAATCTCTCCAAATCTTTGTATCACAATGCACCTCCCTCCCCCCCAAGTGAGAATACATGAAACACATATATAGCAGGAGTAACAAATTCTTGTCATAAAGGAGGAGTAATATGCACGCATTGTATTCTATTTAGAGGAGTGTAACTCATGCCATTAAGGAGAGGTATGCATGCCTTAGTTAAGGATAGTGTAACTTATGCATGAAAGATGGCGTAAGAGGAATTTTTTATGACATGTATTTAATGAGTGTGTTGACGGGCCAAAATGTACCACCAACGACTAAGCTGTCTCCCCAGTGTGAAGTCCCAATTAGACCTCACACCATTTGGGATAGGAGCCCCATCCGGTAAGTGGGCCCGACTGCCACCATGAATGTTTTATGCTCTTGGTTATCAAATGAGAAGGTGTCAGAGTGGGGCGGGAATGAAGTGCTTAGGCAGCAAAAAAATCAAACCAAGATTGACAAATTGCAGAAAAAGGTTTAACCAAGTCACCACAATGATAAGAAGAGATGAATGATGAGAACGATTATTTAGCTAAAACTCCATCGGACACAATAAACAAGAACATGTTGGAGGTTAGTTGTGAATTAGTTCACAATAGGTCACTAACATGGAAAGGAACAAGTAAACACAGATTCTAAAGCGAAACATACATGCAACCACTATGTATCAATACATAATATCTTGTGTATATGAAAGCACTCATATAGATATGGGGAGGTACCAGACATATAATACAACCAACATTGAGTCAGCATGGGAATCAGTGCAAAGGGAAAAAGAAAACATCTTATTAATATTGTTGCAACTTCAAATACATATCATGCAACCGGCCAATACCCAGTAGTGGAGCATGGATTGTTCATACCATCGCTCAGTGTCAAAACCCTAGCCTTGCTACAAACCCACTCTCCTAGCTACCAAGAGCTGAGTGGCCTTAGCTCTCAAGAATCAATCAACTATCTCTATTGGCCTCAACTCAATTGCTAAATTCCTTTGTATGATGTATAAGGGTACATTTATAGGGTCCAGGTGACTATTCACCTAACGTGACTCTTGACATTCCCCCATGCCCTTTCGGCTACCCTCCTGACTCTTGAGCTTCCCCACTTCATTCTCAAGCCAAGAATGCTTGTTACATGCTCACGTCAGTCCCAACATACTCGTTGATATAATGGTGAGCGAAATTTACATTTTGATAACACAAAGAGAGAAGGGAGGGATGTAGAGGGTTATAAAAAACCCTAAAATGCTTGTTTCCCATATCTCACAACAATGCAGGTGCTTGATCTTGAAACCAACTTGTTTTCCTTCCACTTTTCTTCACTGACATTCATTAATTTTCTGGTAATGAGCCTTGGGGTGTGTTGGGGGGTTATTGAAGCTTGTAAGGGGCCATCTGGCTTGCTGGAGGAGAAACTTATCTCGACAAGCTTCATGATGAAATGTAATTCTTTTGTACGGACCAACATCTTGATTCTTTCTTTCTAACTTTGAGACTCATCCTCTACTATTACCGTAGGTACCCTTTTTTCATTTAGGTCGTTTCTTTGAGCTATCATCCACCTAATGAGTGTTGAATGCAACTTCATGTTATGTCATGTTGACTGGTGTAATGCTTAGAAACTGGGTGATATCTTCATTATCTCCAAAACTGCTCACGACCTTAACCCTGCAAGCACATACAATCATTGATTAATTACCAATATGAATTTACTTAAATAAGACAAGTCAAAATATAAACAATAATAATAGGCAATAATTCATGGCCCTTGATATATTGTCGTCAAAACAGCTTGGTCATCCGTGGCGCTTTATAATGGCTTTCATCATCACACTTTGTATGATCATTTTAATATGTTCTCCTGGATGTATCCTAGAATATTTGTTGACACTGTATAATTTAGCAGAGAGCCCATCCTCAAGTCACAGATTTAATGAGGAGGTTACAGGTCGAAGGTGGGCCACATCTTCAGTTGACATCTGTGAGGCCTGCAATGCGGCTTTGTGATCTGGGAGGAGGTCGCAAATCTGTCACATAGGATTGTGACTTAGGAAGACAAATATTCATGAATCCAGATCGCATGGTCCAAGCCTACTAAAAGTTGCGCACCTTGTGTTCGCATAGGTAATCGTATTGTGACTTGCGAGTTTTTCATGGTGATCTTGGTGAAGGTGTGACCTAGTGTAAGTCACATTGTGGAGTGTGCTTTACATGGGAAATTATGACCTTCTCTTAATGCCTTCCACATCATCTTGAATTGCCTGACACTTCACATCATACAATGAACAATCTCTTCTGGAAATTTAAGTCGTTGCTTAGAAACGTGACTTATGGGGGTCACTTGGTCACACAATAAGCAGGTTGCAACTAACAGCTGGTCGCAATTCTAGGAAGCTCGCCTGAGGAATTGTAACGCGACCCAACAACTTAGTTGAAAGTGCGCCCCCTGGAGGTTGCTAGATCACACGCATAGTAGGTCGCATCTCTTGGGCACCCTCTTGAGGTCTTCAAGTGTGACTTAGCGACTATTAGTCGCACAATCACATATTGAGCGAGGTCACGCTCGAGAGGTTGGGCACATTTGTGACTTGGTGACTTATGGGAATGTAGGGTCGCATCGAAACTTGGAATGTTTTCGTTGGAGCTCACTTCTGTGATTTGTGTTTGGGCCACGCTCAGGCGTTTCTCTCCTATTCGTTTGAGTCTAACAGCCCCATCAGTACCTAACTTGCATGAGCCTCTCTTCATTCCTGTGATTTCCATGGAAACCTTTGAATGCCTGGTGGTGCCATCGTGATTTTACAATAATGGCTTACAGACCATCACATGGGTGTTATTGGAGTTCTATTCCCAAAGAGGCTTTTAATGGCTATTCAATCATAGGTTTGATCCTCTTTCTAACGTAGATGTAATTATGGCTATCATCCAATGTGAATGTATTCCATAAACAATCCCAGTGACTATGTGCTCCGAATACATATCAACATCATTCACACATATTTTATATACCATGAAATTCACGTATTTGAGGGCAAGTTAACCGCTTGGTGGTCCAACGAAGACCATGTGGTCTTATGTCGATGGTGGGCCCTCCCTTTTCCCTTTGCTATGGACGTATTACGATATATACAAGGTGTTTAGAGAGGTTTATGATCTTCTGGGCTACGACAGAGAAGGACTCATACTACACTGACCACCAAACGAAATTCTTGTACAACAACTTGGTGGTCCTTAAAAAGTGTACTCCCATCAATACGAACAAACTCAAGCCCTTTTTGACACATAGTTACCTATATTCCATCAAGGACTCTCAGATGATGACCACATGTAGAAATTTTGAATAATTTAACACATATTCAACAGAGATTATCCTGATCATGTACTATTGCGGAAAACATACACAATACATAAGCTCCTCTACATTGATCATCAATATAGCAGCATCAATAACAATAAAACATCAAGAGCATTCACACATAAACACAGTATGTATCCCGGGAAAGCATCTCGCTAAAAACCCCAACTATCTGTATATTAATGATTGAGTCATGTAACATTACACAGCATAATACTTCTCACAAGTATCTCCACCTCTGTTACACAAAATACAGCTCAGATCTGAATCAATCACTGGCTCAAATCTCATTCGTTGCTTGCCTGCCTCCGCTGCTCAATACCTGCTCAAGAACTTATGATAATTCCAAGGAAACCACGTATTTCCTTGGCTAAATCACGTGAGCACAAGCTAAAATGTGGGAAAATACGTGAGCAAACTCATTGGCATACTCAATCCCTTGATTGTGCAAGATCTGATGCACAACTATAGTCACAACTGATAGCAATCTGATTCTCTAACACCTGTCCCTGCTGAACTGAACATGCACTGACATGCAACTGAGTTAACTGATGTATTCATTAGTTGTATTATGAGTTAATAACTTGTGAATTAATTAATAACTAATTCACCCAACTCATCTCTAGTCTATTTGCCAGTTAGACTAAATACAACCAGTTTAACAAAGCTAAACTGAACACAACTCCATCAACTGCACCTCCAGTCCACTAAACTCAACTCACTTGAGTTCTAACTGAAGTCCTGCATGCAAATATTAGTCATCCCATAGGTAACCACGTATTTCCTTCTGGGATCTGCATGTACCACATCCGTAGCTCATCCTGAAGTGCTCCAAGAGAATAAGACAAAGTTTATAGTCTAAATATTATTATGAGCTAATAATATTTGACTGTTCTATATTTAGACTGAGCAGTCACTCCGCTGTGGTGTCACTCCGCTGTGGTCTAAAAAAAGAAGTCCATCTATTTTTTCCAACTTGATCAATCATCCATAAACAACAACCTGCAATCCATAGACATGATCCCTATGTCTAAAAATAGACTGCGCCAAAAATAGCCTGCGGGCCCACTTAGTGAAGGCGACTCTTTTCACTAAGCTCCATCTTTTTGTTGCAATCTCAACACTCCCTCTCGACAAGATATGGATTATCAGCAACCCCTATCCTGCCTCGGTGGTACTCGAATTTGCTCCTGGTGAGAGCCTTCGTCAGAATATCAGCATCTTGATCCTCCGTTGGAATGTACGAAATTAACATGATCCTCCGCTGCACACAATCTCTGATATGATGGTACCTGATGCCCTTGCTGCCATATACT
>APFE031042448.1:0-28173 GCA_000404065.3 Pinus taeda
ATAGCCTTTCCTTCGCATTCACGATGTTATTGGACAAGCAAGGAAACTAAGTCCTCTGAATTAGTATGTATTGGCGAGTACAAGAGGTTAGTATGCGTTTCGAAGTCTTGCAATCCCTTTTACCCGATGGAGCCAAGTTAAGTCATTTAGATACAAATTTTTAATAAGTGTTTTTTTTAATTTTTTTTTAATGGATTAGTTGGTACAAATGTGGTCATGTTATTATTTATCTCTATATTTTATATCCAGATTATTTGGAATTTTACTATAATTTTTTTGTTTTTTTAAATGATTAAATGGTTTACACAATGAGATATTCTCTAGATGGGCCAGATGACTTCAAAATTCACCAATAAAACTCTTGGTCATTAATTTAAAGTTGGAATATTGTGGATAATATCTAAATGCCTAATGCATGTTTTGCTTCTTAGCCCTTCTGAACATTGTGTTTTGACTTCTTTTTTTCTCATGGCTGTGAAGATTGGTAGAGGAAAGGTCTGGTAGTGCAGCTGAATACAACTTCAGGAAACAAATTATCTCGCAGGTAGTGCAATTGAATACATTGTGGTAGAAGTGGAGATTGATCAAGGTAATTGGAATTAAGTGAATTCCATGTCATATTGTGGCAGCCTCATCTCATTGTCAGTTCAAGATATGGGGAGGAGAAAAACAGTTGAAGGACGTAGTTTCAAAGAAATTCTCTCCAGATGACGTGAATTCCTACATAATCTCTCATCTCTATCCGAAATATTTGAGAAAAGGAAATGAACATGTACTCTAATTTACAATAATGATATTCAAGATTTCGTTTCAGCAAGGTACCGATGTTTTTATTTATTTTCGAAGTATGCTTCTTCTTTCATAACATTTGAGAAAAGGAAATGAGCATGTACTTGAATTTACAGTAATGGTATTAAGGATTTTGTTTCAACGAGGTACCAATGTTCTTATTTATTTTCCAAGTAAGCTTGCTTCTTTCATAACAGAGATGAAATCCAGCGAACTCACACACTAGTGAGCATTGAGACGTATAGGTTTGGGCTTGTTGAAGTCTTGAATAATTCATTATGGCATGTGAACAACTTGTCAGACAACTCGGTTAAGATATAATGTTTTATATGATGAATTGATTTGATTAAAAATGCTGCTATATTGGATGGTTGTTTTGATCAAATAAAGTTTATGTTCACTTTTACCTCGGAAGTGAAAATACTCATTTTTCTTTTAAAATGAACAATGAAAAAAAGAACACAATCGTTTTGCACATTTTCTTAAACAAGGGTGTAAAAAAAATTCCGAAGTGTACAAAGGTCTATATAGAAACGTAAACCCTTCCCTTTTGATCAGATTGATTTTTTACACATTGTCATACTATAGTAAGATCTTTAATTCTGAAAACACTCGGCAATACACGAAAGATAATTTCTGCTCTATTATATGGAGTTCACAACATTAAATCCAGTTGAAATACAAAAGAAAATAGATATTCATTCAAATTAACATTAAATCCCATTGAAATACAAAAGAAAATACATATTCACTCAAATTAGTTAAAAGACACAAACAAACTTCTTAACGGATTTCAATGAAGAAATATAGAAGAAATGATCCCACAACCTCGTCAGTCCATCGATTGCAACAAATATCCACTCGATTTGGCTTAAAGGCATGGACAAAGTTTCTGCTGGAGGATATCGAGCAGGTGTTGTAGCAAGTACCAAGTTTCCACTGGACTGGTACTCCGACAAAGAGAATGGAGTACACGCATGTTAGCAAGTGGTTACAACTAAACATTGGGCGGTTGAACATACGGTTAAGAGGCATAAACCAAGGAGTCGATCCAACGGTGTAAAATGTTTTAATCATCTAACAATCAATTATAGGGTGCAGATTGTGCCAGCATAATAGCCAGGGGAGTTCTTTCCAGAGGGAAATGCCTTACGGCGTAATTAACAGAGTCAATCAAGAAAATGCTATGCTTAACTCCGAGGGATGAATCTGATATTTGCAAGGGTTACGGCGTTGCTCAATCCCATTTTCCTTTCCCTCATATGCGTTTCTCTGGCTTTCTGTGCAACGAGGAATCTATATATGCTGCCGCTTCAGCATGGATGCAGAGGGTCTAATTTAAAAAACCAAAAAACTGCCTCAGGATGGATTCAGAGGATTTAATTAAAAAAACCAAGAAACATGGATTCAGTGGATTTAATTTAAAATACCCAAGAAACATGGATTCAGAGGATTAATTTAAAATACCCAAGAAACCGCCTCACCATCAATGTAGAGGATCTGATACTCTGGCACAGCGCGACACTCTGGCTTTGTCTTGCAGTCAACTTTTTTAAATTTGTGAACGATTGAGTAATATCTATTCTAGATTTTGCTTCATTAATTGTAATTAGAAACAAATAAAGTTGCATGGTTGATCTGATCTGCATGCATCACAAGTTTTAATTACATTTGATTCCCATGCTTGGCATGCCTCAAAAGACTAGGAACTAATTGAATCATCTAACTATGCATTTTTGGCTTTTCAATTTCGCAGAATCTAACTATACTTTCGGTCTTCTAAGAGTGCTTATTGATTTTTTTATAGGAGTGCTTATTTCTAGCTACCACACAAACGCAAATGAAATTCATCTTCATCTCTTTCATTCTCTTTTAAAACAGAAATGGAAATCAATAATAATTGGCGAAAAGTCATAATGTAGAAATGGGTACATATGGTCAGATTTATTTTTGAATCTTTGATCGGAGAATCCACGGTAAGAGAATTTTTATATTTATATCGAGGGTTGTTGTTCTCACCTGTTATATGCCTCTCCGTCAAAACCTTCCTTCTATTTCTACATATCAAGGCAGAGCATTCCTCCATTTTTCAATGGTGTCGGAGTCATATCGTTCTTGACCATCAAATTTTTTCTTCCCTTCTTCTCCTTTGAATCGCTAGATCAGAATCGACCTCCGTAATGCTAAATGTTGTTTCATATAGAGCATGTCGCCTCACCCAACTCTTATGGAGCTCTTTTTTAATGGACAATAAAAGTCAATCCTCAGTAGATGGGATCAAAAGTCGCATCAGTAGCTTCAATCAAAAATTTATTTATGAACACAGCGAAACCAAGAAACCACAGGCTCTTTCCTCCATAAAAAATGCTCCCACTGGCCGTTATTCGACGATGGCCACCACCCAGATCCAACCCTGATATTGGCAACTAGGGATCTGATGTTCAAGTATATTGTTGGTTGGTACATATTTGATTCATAAGTTTTATGTTTCAGTAGTTTTGAAGGTATATACAGGTTTGATTAAAGGAAGTAGCATATACATGCAAGTTGGGTTCAGTAAAGTAGCATTTACATTCTGATGCATGATTTTTGAGGTTGCAGCTGGTTTTGAATGATGATGCAGGTTTCTGGGTTCAGCACAATGTTCTAGTGACAGTGATCTGAAGCAAACCTCAACCAACGAGATGGCAGTCAGGCCTACAGCCATATGGTATCCCCAAGCAGAATATTTCAAGGGTAATTTTTTGCAAATTAAGAGAAGCTATTAATAGGCAATGAGAAGAAACATTATTAAGAAAGACATTGAGTGTCACAATAGATTATTTTTCAGAAAGCCTCCTATTTGCCCTGTGACCCCAGTTATCATTCCCAAGTCCATAGCTAAGCCCTTGGGCACTATAAGAGAAATCTAACCATTTGTCTTTATTTAATGGATTTGTATATACAGCTCTACACGTACAAGACCCTAAAACAAAAGATATCAAGCCATATTAAAAATACCTAAATGTGGACATACACCACAAGTTAAAACTACAATGTTTTGAACTTTGCTCCCTTACTAAAGAGATTAGGATAATTTTTATCGAATCTCTCCAATTACAAGAATTGGGCATCTCACAGCTTTATATATAAAGGAGGGCATCCTGCGGCATTTACATTTTGACATCTCATACGTATTATGTACAGAGAATAGGCGGTGTATCATTGTCTTAAAAATAATCAATAAGAATATTGCCATTATTGTTGATAATAGTCACCCTTGCTCTCCTACTTTTTTCATAAGAGATGTTTTCTACCTTATTTTAGACACAATCTTTGGCAATTTGGCACTTATTAGCAAATTGCAATAAGACAACATAATGGTAATGGGATGTTAAGTTAGTGCAATATATAATGTCATAAAATCATCTATGTTATCTTGCACTCCCATAAATAATCAGTACTTGCAATTGTCACCAGTGGCTCATAATGGTAATGGGATGTTAAGTTAGTGCAATACATAATGTCATAAAATCATCTATGTTATCTTTCCCTCCCATAAATAATCAGTACTGGCAATTGTCACCAGTCTTTTCCTATCATTATACTTTCCCACAAATATTTTCTCCATTATTTCACTAATCTTTGACGTTATACAGCCACCTTGTTCCTTTCAGGTATAGTTCACTCACATTTCACATAGTTCCTTGGACATCTAGGAGAATATATAGCTATTTGCAGCAAACAATTCCCCAATGCGATGGAAAAGAATCTTTTACTTAATAATACCAGAATAACAGATAGATGTTATGTAGAAAAGTATTTCATCTTTAAGAGTTAGAAAGTTGTACTTGAGGCTCATTAGAAACGCATGTAGGCAACCCTTTTGGCTACATTGTATTGGACAATAGAGATCTTGCAGATTCAGCTCCCTGCTAAGATTGGGCTTTAAAACAGTAATTCTATTCTTTAGGATGTCACTCACATGTCAAATTTTGTGTCACTGAATTCAATATCGAGCATAATTGAAAAGAAATTTAACCAACCCTAGAATGTATGATGTTCACCTCGTTTGAAAAGAACAGTAAGCCAAATTTATCATAGATTGTGATTACTTAAAAAGGGCATATCAGTTTTGCTTAGTACTTACATGTATAACAAGTACTGGGCATTTCACATGTTGAATCTTGTTAACATTCTGCAAAAACAAGAGAAAATGTTATTAGAATTTCTGCCTAAGGTTTTTAATGTTTCTAGAGATATGAAAATTTCAATACAACAAAAAACCATGGTTGTAAAAGTTTTGATGAGAGCTTCATTGGTTTACTTTGTAGATATCAAACCAGAATGTAAGTTTCACTCGGATGAGCACGCGTAGTCCTGATAGTATAGCACTGTGAAGAATAACACCCCTCAACCTTGGTAAGCGGGCTGCCAAGTGTAACGTGGGTCCGCTCCCAACAGACTGCCCATAAAAAATAAAATGCTCCTGCCCAACTCCATACTCTCTCTCCAGACATTCATAAACTGCTTCTATGTTTGTATATGTGTGGTGCTCAGTAGGCTGTAAAGAGCAAAAAGCTATATCAAAAACCCGAGCTTCAAACTTTATGCAGAGAAATCGTAAGACAAGTACAAGTAACAAGAGAAAAGAACCATGCTACCATAATCAAGCTCTTGAATCACACATGACGCGATGATTATAGTGGGTCTACCAGCTGAATCTATCCAGAGGTGCCAAACAGAGTTTTTACAAATTGATTGCAAATGGACAGCTATGAAATCTAATCTCTAGGCTATGCGGACTCCGTAGGGCATCAAATAGGGCTATCTGAAGATAAGTAATCTATATTTATAATTTAGCAACAGGTTAGTCAAAACTCCCCCCAAAATAACAAAAAAATACTGGGATTGTTTTTCCAGAATCAGATCAAGCAGAAAAACAGAATCATTTTTTCCTTCTGAGGTGAAAATAAAAACAGTGAATACAACTTTTGGCCCACCCAACAGACTACTTGAAATTTGTTTAATAGCAAAGAAAGCCTCGGAATTCTTCTTAAACCCAATGTTCTTCGTTTTCCTCGAGCCGTGAAACTAAGAAAACATTTTTTTCCATGGGGAGAATCGTTATCGAATACATGTATGCACACTGCAATCTAAGTGAAGAAAGATCAAAAAATTCCATAGTTTTGCATAAAAGTAACTTACCTTACCAGTGGAAGCTCCATAACCTGAATAATCATAACTGCAGAAAAGGAAAGCAATCATCATAAGCCCTTGAAAACCGATTCAACGACTCCAATGTATCATAATTTCAAACATCAAAAGCTTGCTTCCCCAAATTCATAAAAAATATATTAAGATGGACTCACAAAAGAACTAAAAGAAATGGCAGCATTACCCAATATCATGTGAAAACAATGGAATGACCTAAATGGAAAAAGTAATGATTAAACCGAACAGGGTGCCTGGATAGAACTAAATTTAATCAAGCAATGATTGAAAGTCATCAGTGTAAACCTTAGCAGAAGGAATGATGAAAGTCATCACAGTGAGCCTAAAAAGGCTCAAACAACAATAGCGACGACATGTCAAAACTCGTTAAAATATTAATATAATCAATTTTAATATAATTAAAATGGTGTAGAATAGAAGAAATGGCTTTGAGTTAATTTTGTTTTAGAATTAGGCAGAGACTCCTAAAAGTTACAAATTTAGGTTCATGAAATTTTGAGGAGAATATATTTATTTATACATTAATATGGGCAACTATGGATCTATATCGCAAGTAGGGATGCAGAGGATCTGATTTTAAAAACCGAGAAACCACAAGCTCTGCGGAATTTCTGCTCCAGAAAAACACTCCCAGTGGACATTCTTCAACGATGGTCACCGTCCAGATCCAACCGTGATATTGGCAGCCCTGTTTCTCTCGATATCTGTGCAAGAAGGGATCTGTGCAATTAGGGATCTATACTTCCGCTTCACCAAGGATTTAATTTTAAAAACCAAACAACACTGAACATCAATTTACAGCAAAGCAATCGAATCGAGCTATGCGAAAGAAATTTGTTTCTAAAATCAAATCGAATCCTCTCTCATTCAGCTAATCTTCCATAATCAGAGTGATCCATACAAAGAGTGATGCCTTATTGTTTACCTGTGATCGAGTCGGATGCCTCATTTAACTTTGATCCCTGGGCAGAGTTGTCTTGATTCAATAATTGATGTGCTACCTGCCTTGGCCTCCACCTCTCAGGGAACACAAACGCGCGTCTACCTCTGCCTCTGCCTCTGCCTCCACCTCTCAGAGAATACACCAAACAGACAGACACACACATACAGTCACACACCAAACAGATGACAGACCAGACCACATTCATACGGAAACACAACATATGGAGCTCCAAACATACAGATCACACAACGAAACCCACACACATACAGTCACACACCAAACAGATGACAGACCAGACCACATTCATACGGAACACAACATATGGAGCTCCAAACATACAGACCACACAACGAAACCCTGAGAGGAGGAGGAGGAGAGGCACTACAATGCCAATGCCAATATGAATCGAAAAATTGAATCGACTTAAACCGATCAAGATCCTCGATCCTTGATGATGATTAATTCTATCACATACTGCAAATTATGTTAAGAACACAGGGCTCGGATTGCAGCGCTGGTTATCTCTGCCAATTCTGTTTGCAAGGGAGGGCTCAGATTGCAAAATGCAGAAATATGCTCCAACGTTTTTAACCGCTACACAACAAAATCTAAAGCTTAAGCTAGACTACAAAAGCTAAACCTAAGATCTACAATGTAATCCCTTATTCTGGATTTGCTAGAAGATCTATCTGTGCATTTCGAAATTTAGAGGGCTGCTGTTCTCACCTGTGCAGAATGGAGGAAGAGCGAGCCCAATAGAAGGAACACACAGACGCATATGCGTTAAGGCCTTTAAGAATGTATTGAACCCATACAAGCAATTGTATTGGCTGGCTGTATGAACTCTGTAACGGCTGTATGAGCTATTGTAATGGCTTTGTTATAAAACCGCAAGCTTTTGCGCTTTCTTTAACCGCTGATGGAATCATCCGACGGTAGACAGTGTTTTAATCGTCTAACAAATGATCGGAGGGTGCAGGAGGATGCACGTGGCATTGGAGGAAGTTCTTTTCATAGGGAAATGCCTTACGGCGTAAAAATAAATATAAAATATGTATGTATTTTAATATTAAAATAATATCAAATTAAATATATATATATATATATATATATATTATTATTAATTTTTTAATTTTATTTCAAATAGTAATATCAATTTTAGGTGTGTATTTTTATTGATGATGAATTTGTGTAGACTATATTAAAATAATATGAAAATGAAGTTATTAATAAGGAATAAAAAATGGAGGTTTTAATGTCTTTGTAGTCCAAAGTACTAAGTTTGATATTATGAAACTAAGTTTGAGGAAACCAAATTAAAAAAAAAAAAAAAAAAAAAAAGAAGTGTATTTTAAATTTTTTGCTCCTAAAAAAAAATGATGAAAAAGATGCACATGTGCTCTAAAGTTTTCACTTGTTTTAGAGAACTTGCATATAATGTGTATGCATACCTTTTACTAATTATTCACAAGGTAGGTCTAACAAGAATGTGTCAAAGGAAGCTAGTAGGCATCTAGGGACATCAACAATATGTTGACTTAGCATAAAGGACATTTCAAGTGTATCCTTGGTCTCTTGATGGTGATATCCAACTTTATGAGTTTTTTGAACATTGAGTAAGATTTTGTAGAATTTGGATATGGTTTGGGAAAAAACCTAAGATTTTGAACCTAAAGGATGTTTATAGGCTTCTAGGGCCAAGAATGACACCATGAATGGTGAGAAATGACCAATCAAGGGCATACTTTTCCTCTAACTAGGTATATAGGTACCATTAGCATTTTTAGTGTCGGGTATGGATATTGGGAACACATACATGGCCATGGGATGAAACACAAACCTTAGGATCTAAAGGAATCTTATAGCCATCTAAGGCTAACAAGGATGCCTAGGAAAAAATAAATGGTCTCATGAGGGTATTAGTATCCTATTATTGTGGATCTCAATTCCACTAGCTAGTTTTGAGCAGTAGGTATGTATAACAAGGCCATTGAAATGATCTAGGGAAGAGCGTCATGCCTGAGGTACTAAAAAAAACTTTGAGGCATCCAAAGCCATGAAAAATGCCTTGAATCATTGCACATTATATCTAGAGGGTATCTTTGAACTTTGAGAAAGATGTTAGTTTCCCCACAAGTTTTTGATCATTGGGTATGGATATCAAGGCCTTAATTTGGTACCATTTGGAAGCCTAAGCCTTAGCTCAAAACATATTTTATTGCCAAACCCATCCACACTTTGACCATACCTCTACCTATATTCATGTATTCCTTTAGGCCGCCAATTCCCTCTTCCATTGGGCCTTTGCCTCTACCCTAACTACCTTCATGTTAGAGCCTATTAACAGGAAGAAATATCTTACTTGCAATAGGGGATTGTCACTTGATCAAGGTCCCAATAAAATCTTTATCCATTTAAAATAGTTGTTTCCACTAGTATGTTGGACCAATTGTCACTAAACGTATTTCTCCTCGAAAGGATACTTTCAACTATGTTTTCCTAAATCTAAATGCAATCTAAGCTACTATGCAAAAAATAGAAAGAACTAATATATTTCAATTTTGAGCCTAAACTATCATAACTGAGATATAGAAGCAATTCATAGTATCTCGATTAGGAGAAAAAATGAATAATAGAGGAATGAACATGAGTTAATTCTAAGCTATCAGGCCATGAAAGTAATTTGTACACTAATAATGATTAAAACAAATACATATCACTCTAAACTTAGTAAATAGTTAATGAATAAAATCACAACTATGCAAACTCATGCTTAATATGGAGGATTTAATACAAATTTAATATGAGATGAAGATAAAATGATAAACTACGGGAATAGTTCTTATAATCAAACAACAATTAAAAAAAATAATAGTCAATGATTCCTCTAGTAAACAATTACAAAGAGATCATGAACAAGTATACTCATATCAATAATTTATCTTTCCAAATTAAGACAAACCATGAAATATAGTTTATCAATAATTTTAAACAAATATAACTTTTCCTAAATAATAAACTATACACATCGTACAACTTATATTAATATGGAATAAAATTTAGGCAAAATAAAAGAGAATATTTTCATTATTATTGACAATGATAATGATATCAAAATCAGTAACAATTGCTAAAGATTAAGATTCATCAATAAGTTCAAAGAAATTGACAATAGTGCACTACCTTTGATCACTCATTTCTAATTCCAAAATAAAACTCATTACAAGAATGAAATTATAACAATACAAATCTCTGTTTGTCTCTAGTTCAACCTCTAGTCCTTTAAAATCCTTTAGAAATCTCATTGGCCCAACCACTAGATTTTATAAGTGTCCATAAAAATATCCTCATAGGTTTGTTTTTCAACTTTCTTTTATAAAAAAGGAAGTTTCTCTACAACTCTTGGAAATGGATGGCGAGGAAGGGTCTCCCACCCCTCCACAATATGATGTTGCAACCTTCCAAGATCTAGTTAATGCTTCTCTACCCAATAAATCCAAATTGGAGGCTCAGTCAAGATTCATGAAGAAGGAAAAGGCTATTCCCTCGATAGTGCTCCCGCAGGTTTTTAAGAACCACTTTGGCCTTTACAGATTGCACCTTAGTCAAGAATTTCACTGGAATATTGCCATTTCCTACTTCCATGGAACAATGGCTGGAAAATACCTAGAAACCACTAATGAAAAGAAAATAAGAATGTACGCATGTGGGAATGGATTCTTTTCTTTTCTCTTCAAGTATAACAAAGACAAATATGTTATTTTTTAGGTTGACCTGTATCTCTTAAGAACCTAAGGTGTGCATTTGAACAATGGTCTCTAGATGACAATATCCCAAATCCAGTGCTTTTTTGGGTCAAACTCCCAAGGTTACCCTTATCATGTTGGAATGAGGACTGCCTGTGAGAAAAGAGGAACAAAATGGGGAAATATATAGGAAAAACCAAACCTAAAGGATCTTAGTTCACGTGTACAAAGATCTACATTGAGGTAGATTTGGAGAAGGGGTTTCCCTAGGAAATAATTTTAGCTCAGGGAAAATGGAGTCATTTCCAAACCATAAACTGTAAACAATTTTTGTTCAAATGTAGAATATGCCATAATCATGGGAATTTTACAAGATATTGTTAGAAGGGCTGATCAAACAAAAGGGAGGAAGTAGAACCATCAAAAGAGGAATAGTGGAAAACCCAAAGAAAAGGCATAAATAAAGGAAAAGGGATAGTAAAAAAATCCCAAACAGAACAAGGAATGAATATGGCTTCAACCTTAGAAAATCTTTTTTAGGTTTTATAATCCCAGGAAGAAAAATATGAGGGGACAAAAAAAAACAAAATCAATGAGGTTCAAGTGGAAGAAGTGTTAAGAGTAGAAGAAGCAGGGGAAATCAAGGAACCTTAGTGAGTTGAAGTAAAGGAACATGAGGGGATTACTCAAACCCTAACTAAATCACAAGACTAAGGGAATAATCAGTCAAATCAAGAAGAAAAAGGAATCCCAACAATAAAAGCAAGGAATGAGGCTAGAGGAATGCCACGTCAATAGAAAGAATTCAAATCCAAACCTTAAAAAATTATGACAAGGAAGAAAGCTCATAAAACAATTGGGTTGATGATATTAGTAGTTACGAAACAAAGATAAGAAAAAATAATAATGGGATATTTACCAAGAAAATAGTTAGAGAACTCGAAGTGGAGAAAAAAATAAATTAGGGAGTCAACCAGAAATCACTGAGATCCTAAAGCCAATGACACCCAAGGAGAAAGAATAAATAGGGGAGGGAGGACATAAGCCACAAAACCCCCCAATACTATAATGAAAGTTATCTCATGGAATATAAGGGGTTTGGGAAGCACCACAAAATCCCTATCTATTAAAAATTTAGCTAAGCATAAAATCCCATTGATATTACTTCTTTGATAAACAAAAACGGAAGAAGCAGATCTTGTGAACTTAAACAAATCATTCTGGAGATAAATTTTTTGAGTAGTACACAACTCTAGAGGAGCCTTTGGTGGTATTGGAGTTTTATTATTACACTCATTATTCACTTTGAAGGATATCTTGAAATCTTGATTATGGAAAACATTTTTACTAGAAATAAAGGACACAAGCAAATATATCTATGTAATCGATGTATACGCCATAGTTGTGTATGCAGAAAAAAAAATGAGTTTTGAAATTAGTTGATATATTTAAAAGAAAATCAATGGAATCTCAATAGTATTGTAGGAGGGGACTTCAATACCATTCTACACTCTTATGAAATGTGAGGGGGAAGTCTAGTCTGCGATCCCTTCAAAGCAATGATGAAGGATTTTACTAGTGAGTGGGATTTAATTGATATACTACCTAAGAAAAAAAAAATATACCTGTTTCAATAGAAGAAGCATATAAAGCCATATAGTTGCAATTCTAGATCACATTTTGATCCATTAAAATTGGCTAACTAAAGGATTAGATTGCATCTCATCAATATTGACATAGGGAGAATCGAATCATTGACCAAGAACATTGGAAATTGACGCTATGGTTGAAAACCTTGGTCCTATTCTCTTTTGTTACAACCTAATATGGATACAGGAAGAAGGGGTTGTAGATTTAATAAAACAAGCTTGGATGACTTCAATCAAAGGCTCTTCATGCTATTTCTTGGGAGAAGAAGTTCAATAAAGTCAAGCACACACTATGAGCCTCGACAAAGGAAAAGTATAGACCTCTAAAATAAAATAAAATAAAAGTAGGAGCTCATAGAGAAATTCAAACAACACCAAAGCCTGATACGAAATAGTGAAGTAGAGAACTAGCATATACAAAAGGAAAAGGAATTGACTAGGTAGATTCATGTAGAGAAAAAAAATAGGAATAATATTGGAGATTGAAGTCAAGAAGAATATGGCTACAAGCAGGGCACCAAAACACCACCTTCTTTCACAAGTAAGGTAAGTCAAAGGAGACGAAAAATCGGGTAAGAGAAATCAGGGCTGAAGGTAAATCTAAATTGATAACCTTTGTTGATATTAATAAGGAAGAACTTCACTTTCAATAGCTTTATTTTGAAGATAGAGAAATAGATATGGGCAAGACATGAGAGTTTTTATCTTGCATCCCTTTAATTATCTCAACATATGAAAATCAACAATTAGTAAATGAAATTGAATAATAAGAAGTTATAGAGGAAATTTGGTTGTTGAATACTAATAAATACCCTAGACAAGATGGGTTCCCTATCAACTTCTTTCAGGTTTCTCGACACTAATAAAAAATATTTGATAAGAATTCTCAATTGGATGAGAACAAAAGACAAAATTGGAGGGAGTACAAACTCTTATTTTCTTGTTGTGATCACAAAAGAGCCAAGTCCTATGAACTATACCCATTTTAGGCCTATTTCTCTCTACAATTATTCTTACAAAATCCTCACAAAGATATTGGCGAATAGGTTGAAGAATTTTTTATCATGAATTATTTCTATAAATCAAGGAGACTTTATGCATAATCATAAAATAATGTACAATATAATTCTAGTTCATGAATTCATTCACTCCAACAAGTAACAGAGACTAGAATGATTTTAAAGTTTGACATCGCCAATGCTTTGACCAGGTAATTCCTTTTAATTTCTTATGCTTGAAAAGTTAGGTTTCAGTGGTGAATTTATTCGTTGGATAAAATGTTGTATTGGTTTCTTTTGGATCATGCCCTTAATGAATGGAGGAATCACCCCTTTTTTGTTTCTTCAAGGGGAATCGGACAAGGTTCTCCTTTATCCCCTTTGTTATATATATTAGTTGTTGAAATCTTGAGCAGGAATATGGAGTGAGGAAGAATGGAATGCAAGCTATTGGGATTGAGTACTACTCTGAAATGTGAAAGAAGTGAACCACTCACAATTTGATGATGATACTTTTTTATTGGGAGCAGAATCCAAAATAATTATGAGGCGATTCAAATCTATGCTAGATGAATAATTGTATCTCTTGGGTGGACTAGTGAATAAAAGGAACACCAAATATATGGATGGAATTGCTCAAAGTCATATCTAAGAGAGATCCCCTATGTATTGGAATATCCAAGGGATTGAGGATGGAAATATTTCAAATATATAGGAATTCCAATCTATTCGGAGCCCCAAGCATGGAGGACTAGAATGAAATGCAAAAAATAAAGAAATAGATACACTCATGCGAAGCACATTGGTTAAATACAGTAGGGAAAGTTGACCTGATTAAATCAGTTCTCTCATTTGTGCCAATTTATTTGTTCGTTAGACTTCTAGCCACCAAAAGTGTGATCAAATCAAATAACCTGTCTATTTCAAAGGTTTTGATGGAAAGGAGGTAAAAACAATGAGAATAAATTTCATTTGCTCACTTGGACCACAATATGCCTCCCTAAACAATGTGGTGGGTTAGGAATCAAGAACCTCCATTTCTTGAATCTAGATCGGGGGCTAAAATTGTATGGCGTCTACCAAAGAATGGTGGAAGTAAGCCTTCTTGTGATTTTTTTTTCAGAAAATTATATTCCTCAGGGTTGAAAAAGCAGACTGGACTGTAGTGGTCTCAAAGATATGGAAGCCATGTAAATATGCTTCCCCCCTTATACTGGAACAATTGGGTTAGAGAACTAGAAATAGTGTTAGAATAAATATCTGGAAGGATAACATACCATCAATAGAGTTCCTAAGTGAAAGTGTAGAGGTAAGAAAGTTAGAAAATTGGTTGAGAAGAGAAGGATGCATTGGGCTTTGAGACATTTCTCAATGGAGAAAACAAGGCACATGGATAGGGTGGAAATGTATAAATTTGTCTGCCACCCTACAAGCATAATGGGAAACATTAATTAATTGTCTGAAGGGTCTAGCCCCAATTGAAATTTAACAAAATGATAAATGATCATGGAAGTATAGTCGTCACTATCAATACACAGTAAAAGTAGGATATGAGATTCTTATAAATAAACTACCACATCCTGGTCCCTCTAAGTTATGGCATAAAATTTGGAACAAGGATGGACCCATAAGGGTAAACATATTCTATTGGACAATGGTTCATGGGAAAGTCTTAACTATAAAAAACTTAAGGAAGAGAAACATACAAGGGACAACGTGGTGTTCGCCTTGTAAGGAGGTAGAAGAGGATATTCTGCATTTATTTAGAACATTCTCATTCTCCCTTGTGGTCTTGCAGGAATATTTAGAAAAGGTATGCTCTATAGAAAACATTCGTAGTAGATAGATTGAAATGTTTGAATTGCGAAAAAACAAGATTCCTTTTCCTAGGAATGTTACATATGTATCTATGAGATGTTGGATGGCACTTCCCAAATCTTTATGCTAGTCAATTTGGACTACTCACAATAGTGTTATATTTAAAGAAGAGCACCCAATCACAGTCTCAATAGTGAACATGGATTTATCTCTATTATTTGAAGCCATTTCAACCAAGGGATATAAGCCTTCTGAATAGGATAATTTATCATAAAATTAAAAAGGATGGATCGAGCTTGGAAAAGCTCTTTATCAAATTGGCATCTTTAGTTCAAGACTTGATTTCAATAAAAAAAAATATAACAATGGATCCAAAGGATTTTCAAAAATGGAGAAAAATAAAATATTACTTTTCATTGTTTTTCGAAGGTGCCTCGAAAGGAAATCCAAAGTCGAAAGGAGTGAGAGGGGTAATATTGTGCCTCGATGACCAATATGAGTTGTAATTTGCATGGGATTTGGGCATATCTACCAATAAACAAGAATAACATTTGGCCCTGTGGCAAGGGCTATAATTTGTTATCATTAAAACAATTAGATGCTTGATGGTCCTTGAGGACTCAATGCTAGTTATTAAACATAGAGAGAAGTTTAGAGATGAGAATAACTATATCAGTCCCCCATTATTCAAAGGATAAAAATCCAGCTGAGGCATTTTGAGATAACAAAATTTTATCATATCTAGCATAAACTAAATGTAGAGGTAGATGCACTAGCCTATAATAGAACCAATAGGGAGCAAGGGAAGTTAGAACAGGAACAAGAAGTTATAATTTATAAGCTCCTCCCATGATAAGAGACATTAATATAATAAATAAACAATTATCGCATAGTGTTAGATATATTTGTGGGATCCTAGGTCAAATATTTGGATTCCTCCAACCCCACATTAAGGTAACTTAATGAAGTCTCAAAAAAAATTGTGGAATGATGTCTCCACTTAACAAAGGATAAGGTAACCCCCGGATGTGGGTGATAGGATGGAGTAAATGGCAGCTGTGGTGCTGCGTGGCAAGTCACATGGGCAGATGTCAGCCCGGACAAGCCACCACACACCAACAAGCCCGAACCATAAATGCGCAGGGTTCATCCGTTCAGGAGTTCGCCAGTTCGGCCTCAAGCGAAGTTATGGAGATACAGACATTCCTGGGGAAGGTGGCCAGGCCTCAGACGCCATTAAATGCACCTCCAGGTCAGACAATCATGGCGGTCCATAAGAGGGTGGTTCTCCCGCACTATGCGCAGAGACATGAGCAGGGTTTGAAAGCTCCAGAGCATACTCTGGCCGCGTGGAGAATTTTAGCAGAGGTGCAGGTGAGGGTTTTAGGCATGTCTGGAGAACGCAGAGGGCCGAGGGGCAGGGGCGGTTCACGGGGTCGCCCTCCAACACAGAGGAGAGCCACTCCACCAGCTTCCTCAGAGGATGACCCTCTGGTTCATGGCAGCCACCTGCAACGGTCCATTAGTCGGCAAATAAGCCAGGAACCCCGGGATTGTGGGCATTCGGAGCACCCTGCGATTAAATATCGCATACCCTGCACACTTGAGAACAATACGTTGATTGTCTCAGTCACCGTGGAGCACTGCAGTGATGCTCGCCGGCCACGGGATGGTCTGACGGTGCCAAGGGTGGACATGGAGGTGCCCAAGGTGGATTTTCGGCACCCTCCTCAGACAAAGGAAGCCGGTACCTCGACGATGCAGCCTGCCAGGACGCCGGAAGGAGGAATTCAACCAGCTACAGAGGAAGACAACAAAGAACCTCGGCCAGTGATGGAGGACGAGCCGTATGAGACGGACGAAGAATAATGACGCAGCCCTTTCGGTTCTCTGTTCATCCCTTCTTTTTCCAAGTGTCAGCATTTCTGCGGGTCTATGTGTCTGTATCACTGCAAGTTCATGTGTCCATGTGTTAATGTGTCTGTTACGCCACTGTGTCAATGAGTCTGTAATGCCACTGTGTCCACCGTGTTGGCTGAAATGCCACTGTGTCGGTTTAAAGTTGTCTCGGCAAGCTGGTTAGAATTGGACATTTTCATAGATATTCCTGAGAATTCTCTACGGAGATTCAAGGCCTCGGCCTAGTGTAATTTTGAATGTAACGCTTCAGTTTTTGTAATATAATTAGAAAAAAAAAAAAAAAAAAAAAAGGGATAAGGTAACAACATAAAACCCTATAAATCACATAATTTATAAAGAGTTACACCACGTCATTAGTTCAGACACTTGGAAGATAACTAATTCCTCATGAAGAACAGAGAAGTATGAGGAGAGTAGAAACTTAATTGTGGAATGAGGGATCACACACATCCTCTGTAGAGAGCTAATATGGAATATCCTGATCGATCTCAAGAAATTAACTTAGAGAGTTGGTATCAATAGTGCCATGTGAAATTTAACATGAAAAATCACCAAACATTGGAAGTAAACAAGAACGAAGCCAAACATGAATAATAACCTCAACATGGAGGAGACTGAATTGATTTCTCTTGCTTTGGAATATGAACGAATGAATAGGATGCTAGACCAACTTATAGAATATGTGGAAAGGTTGCTCACTCTCCTGAATCAACTAAGTGACCTGGAGAACCAATAATAGAAAAGATGATACTCGTGGATAAAAAAATATGTGTTGTTGCAAGTAAAAATATAGAAAATTGAGGCCATAGTGGAAGGAGAAATGGAAGTTATGGAGATTAAAATAAAAAGGATAAAAATCAAGTTTATTAAAATGCCAGTAGGACTACAAGAAGATCTAGCATGTGGTGAGAACCTGATTGACTTGGAGAAACAATAAACAAACATCACGAAAAGGATGATGTAGGGAGAAGCAATAGAATAATCCAAGATGCTTAACGAAAAAATCATATCTTGTTAACATGATATATCTACCTAGACTTGGAAATCAAGTCTAGAAACAAGAAAACAAACACATGAAAGAATTCCCTAATTTATCATTAAATCACATATGTAAGTAGGATTCATAGTTAATACCTTTTTCAAAATGCTTGATGATGATACTTCATATTTTCCTTTGTATATTTAGTCTCATCCTCAATGCTCCAAGAAGAGACTTAGAGAGACAAAGACAAACAAATGATCAAAGCATATAATACGCCAATGACATAATCATAAACTCTGTAAGTTATCAAGGAATATTAAAATAAACATCATGACAAATGTATATAGGAAAGAAACATGTATTTGTATTAATAATGAATAAAAATAGAATTACAACCAAGCCTTGATATTCAAAGACTCCTTCCAATGATCCTCAATCTAAACCCTTGCAATTGAAAATTCTCCAATGGACACTTGGATAACATTTAAGTATAGCTCAAAAGTCTAAAATGGAAACCCAATTCTCTTTGTGTGCATTTTACTTATACGGAAACAATGGAAGTTGAGATATCCATAAAGGGAGAAAGTAGTTCCACAATGAATGGGATGGATTCACTATGGTAGGAGGAAGGTACAGGATAAAGGGAGCTTGAGCCCAATCTCCACCACTTGGAAATAGATACCAATCTAAAGGCTTTTAGAATAGGAATATTCTTTTACTTTTTAATTTTTACCTTTGTAAGAAGACCATCACACCTATAACACAGTCAAACTTTGACGACATTGCTCTATGTTTACTCTACAACATGTGACATCACAAGTTGTGAAATGAAGCCCTGCCATGACATCAAAACAATTTTTTATGTATTTAATTCAGGACTCTTATATTTCATGGAGATTTATTTCTCCCATGTTTCATGGAAATTCATGATAATAGTTCATCAGATAATGAAAGATCTTGATTTAGCATCATTTGCATAGATGTAACAAATTGATGTGTAACAGATTTCCCCCTAAAGTACAAAGTCAGGAAGGGTATGATGGCTGAAGTGATTTATCATGTAAAGGTAGGAATCAAGGAATCATTGATTGGAGACCTTGTTATACAGAATCTACGACTTTGGACAAAAGTGTCTTCCCTAGACCTAGTGGACTGATTTAGAACAATAGAAAGAAAAGAATATAAAGTTTCCCTTAAAGTAATTGGAGAATGGAAATACACTAACTTGAAATTTGTCACATGCATTACTCTCCTATTAGCTTGTAATATCAAATCATAGCTTCGATTTGTATAATTAAAACCTACAAATGTAAGCATAACATAAAACATATAGGAAAAAAATGTACTCTTTGTATTAATGGAAGTGGGAGAGGTTTTCAACCAAGAATAGTGTTGATCTTGTAGAGATCTCCCTAAGTTTACTTCTCCTTCCTTGTCACAAATCACACCTCTATGTCATCCTAATGCATGAAAATGATACGGCTCTTAGATTCAAGGCAACAACATAAGGGCATGATTAGTCTCCAAAAGTCAACCCCTAGCTTGTGGATAGTAATATATATATAAGAGAGGATGGTATTTTAAGAATTCTTATCCATTTACCAATCTAGGGTTGAGATACAGTTAAGAGGGGAGGATGAGCTCAAGGGATAAGTGGTAAATTCTCCAAGGTAGGATCAGATAGGATTTGAAGTTCTTATCCAAGGTAAATGATTAAAACGACCTCTAGAAGCTTATGGAAGAGGAAGTTTCAAGATTCTTTTTATTCTCCCCACCTTTCTAGAATCAGCGCACCCCCAAAAAGGGACATTCTATTGCTGACCAACATTGGTCCAAAATGGAACAACCTACTTTTGAACGCAGGTCCCTAAAGGGCCAAGGTGCGTTGGGACTTAAAAGCACTAAAATGAAGCAGTTAGGTCCAGAAACTCAAGGGTTTTGGGAGAGTCATGATTAGGGCTTTCTGTAGGGATGATGGAAAGGTGTTCAAGGATGTGAATGGATCTGATTTGAAAGCCTATTGACCATATGTGAGAAAATGACCTATAACAAATTTCCCCCTAAAGTGCAAAGTTAGAAATGACAATTGATTACTGAAGTGATTTACCTTGTGACAAGTTTAGATCAAGAAAAATTGGTTGAGATCATCATCTATTAAAATAAATTTACATCATGATATCTTTGCTGAGGGAGGCATACCCATGCTCAACACATAAGCTAATGTTACATGTGCAATGATTAAGAAGACTTGTCCACTGATAAAAAAGTGTGGACCCATGATTGGATGATTGTCTGTATGATCATAGACATCATACTTTGTAATCTTGTATTAATCTTGAAATTGCAACCCATATGGATGAAACTAGATTCGGGGTTTTCTATCTCGTTCATGCAATCGTCTAATGTACGAGTCTAACCATTCAAATTAATGAGTTTAAGTCGAACATGGTAGACACCATCTGATTATCAACCAATGATGTAAGTCGTTAACAAATGTGAGAGAAACCATCGATGATGTTAATGTCTCTTAAGGTACTACAATATAATCCATATGGTGTGAATGAATGAGTTGAAGTTGAACACCACAAAAAATATTTCGGTGAAAGGCCAATGATGTAAACTTGTTGCTGAGAGTGAGGAAAATTTCCATGTATGTATGCAAGTACCAAGGTACTTGAAGGGAGTTTCTAAGACAACTTCCTAGATAATGAGCTGATGTCGATAGGAAGTGACTTGTCATAAGAGGGCCTTAATACCCCATCAATGACATGAAACAAGTATCATGATCTGAGACAGAATGATGTTGATGTGGAATTGGTTCAGGAATGAAGGCTTAAGAGTATCGTATCAGATATGGACTGAATGCATTCTCTTGATCATATATGTGACACTGAATGGAGTTGACAACATTGACTCAAAACTGAAAGCAAAGGCTTTAATATGGCATGCTGAACCAAAAGACAATCAGATTTCCCAACCCAACAACCACAAAGATTAAGTGGAAGAGTGTCGTGTTCAAGAACAAATTGCTTCCATTAATAAGTGGAGTACCCTATTTTCCCAATTTCCCCAGCCATTTTTTGTTAGTACCTCTTTATTTTTTAAAAATATTGAGGAGGGTAAAATATGCTTGATCTATAATTTCATCCTTCAAATGAATCCCTCTGAGTATGTTTAATGAACCATAAGAAGGAGTGGTTTAGTCCTTTCATGTTCGACGAGTCCATTGCTGTGTGATTTTTTTATGAGTCTAGTGAAAGTGAAACTTGACATCTTATTCATGTTTATAGAGTTTGAAAAAGTGACTAAAAAGAAAACACCAAAGGTTATTTTTCGTAGATAGTCCCTTTAGGCCGAAAAAGCAGAAAACAATATTCAAGAGAACCTCTTATCCATGATCAACTAAGGTATTCCTTTTTCATAAATAGTTTATCTCAGTCTGGAAAATGGTTCAACTTATACTAAGTAGACATCTTTTCATTTACTTTAACAAGTTTGAAAAGACAAGTGCTCGACAATGTTTTCATTTTTTGGGACTTTGAAAGGAGCTGAAAGAGGACTCCTCCTGGAGGAACGAGTGGTATAAATGGTAGAAATTCGTTACAGTCATGATGAAACTACTCAAAACACGTAGAGGTCAAGATGTTGGTTAATAAGACAACTCATCGAAGCGGTTCCTCAAGAAAGGGTAAAACAACCAAGTGAAAGTGTATGATCAGCCAAGCATATGGTGATGATGGAAAGAGAAAACCAAATCTCATCTCGAATAAATAGGCTGATAAAATTGGAAATCATGAAAGATAAATTGGGAATGGTTTCATTTTTACACAATATTGAAACATGGGAAACTATGCTTGAAATTGGTTTCAGTTTTACACAAGCCTGAAACAAAGTAAAACTATGCTTGATATAAGTTTGCATGCCCCCAACATAATGAATCAGTTATAAGGACATGCCCCCCAAGCTTCATTTCATTCACCTAATCAAAGTACTAGTTACTAACAGGTGGATAGAATGAAAGTTTATTTATGAGATCAAGCGAAATACTCAACTGGGAATTTATGAGATCTAATCAAAGACTCGAAATGGAAGGAGATTTGTTTCATTTTTTAATGAGTTGACATAGAAAAAGAACTATGCTCAAGGGGCCTTGTTTCATTTTTCAATGAGATTGAAACAAGAAAAGGAAATGTGATCTAGGACCTTGTTTCATATTTTAATGAGATTGACACAAGAAAACAAACTCTGCTTGGAGATCAGGTCATGGCCTCCAAGAAACCATGGCTTCCAAGATTTTTTGATCAAATGAGAGAAAAACACACTAGAAGGGATATATTTTATGGAATCCAATGGAAAGATTAGGCTCCAATGCTCCTAGTAAATGATTCACCATATCACCTACTAGATCTAAGTCGAAAGAAGTTGAGAAAATAGTGAAAGCCTTATCTTCATTAGTAGGTACGTGAATGGGATATGTTTCCACATAATTAACTTGTGGTAGGGAAGATACCACTTGCACATTTAGAACACTTAGGAAAGTAGGATGATTGGCAGTAAAATCAGGACCAATAAATGAAAGTTGATCTATAATCACAATCCTTCCATCATGTAGGAAGCACATCACTTAAAAGAGTGTGGACAAAACAACGTTCATATTATAACCATAGTCTCGCCCCAGTGGAAAATTGAAGTCAAAAGGGCTTATGACAACCATAACCTCAATACATACAATTTTCCCTCCCAAGGTAATGGGAAACTAAGGAAGAATTCCTAAGGGTTAACTGGTTCTTATGTTAAAAGCTAATAGATTTAGAGCAATGAACACAAGCTGTGGGGAACCGAAAGCTTGCCAAGCATCGTAGGATAGAATAATAACATAATCTCCCTAATATATAATAATGTGATGGAATTTCTTATCATAATCCTTTACCATTATCTTAAAAGGAATGTAAAAAGGGATACAAGTTTCTCTCAATTGACTCCAATCAAAGTCAATATCCTGTTTTCTTGTAGGGGGTTTTGTAGGAAAGGGTAAAATGCCCCTTTTCTAGTAGAATAAGAAGAAATAAGAAGAACCTGAGTAGTATGATCCTCACTCTCTATGGGAAAAGTATGATCTATTGAAGGTGGAATCAGGTCAACCATTTTCTCAACCAATGGTTGGTCAGGAACGGATTCATGGGATTCAAGTTTAGAGAGAGTGGGATTTATTGGATTCTGATTCTGATAAATCACTTCATAAACTATTGGAGGAATAGGGGAAATATTTTGATAACCAACTGGAAAATGAGGCTAAGAAATTGTAAGGTTTTCCAATAATTTTATGGCTTCATCCATATAAGGATAAAGGTGAAGAGGATGATTCCCTTCACATAACCTATAGGGAAACTTGACTTTACCCTTTTTCTCGTGGAACTTACTATCACTAGTTGAAATTCTATCACCAACATGATCTCGATAGGCTGATGACAAAGGTTAATGTAAGCCTGTGGACCACATTCTAATACATTGGGAATACCATGAAAATATCTACGAAGGTGGTCACCCTTACATAACTTGTAAGTGAATTTAACTTTGCACAGATGATTGGAAGGTTTTTCCATAATAGTTGCATGGGTAGTAATGGTTTGTTGGTCCCCCCTGCTTATTTTTTCTTCTTCTTCTTCTTCTTCTTATTCTTCTTCGTAGCTTCCTGGTTACTAAAATTGAGACTTTCACCAGGAAAGGAGGAAGAAAGAGATGAAGAAATAATAGGTGAAGAAGGAAAAGGGTCATATTTAGGACCAACTTGAGGTTGATGTTGTTCAGGTGAAGGACAAAATGGTTGAGAATAATTTTGGATATTCGGAACCAGGGAGGTTGGAAACAACCAAATTTGTAAACCAATGGTAAATTCGGGAAGGGACAACATTACCATATAAGGAGAACCAATATTTCGAAAAGAAGGAAAATGACTGGGATTCCCATCAGAGGGGTTTCCTTAATTGGTAAAATCAAGAACTGTTTCCATTATTTTCAACCTAAGGTCCACTAAGGAGTTATTCCACGAGGATGTTGTTCCATGGTCAATTAATCAATTTTAGAAATTAAAGACACAAACAAAAAAAAATCGGGGTATCTAGTCAAAAGGGTTTACTAAGGAAATGTGAATTGTAATATACCATGTTGGAAAACCAAGGATTTACGTATCGGTAGGCAATCTCCCTAAATTTTTTGTTCGGTGTATCACAGTATACAAGGTGGCTGACTCAGTTACCTAAGGCGAGGATAACAACCTATGGTGGACTTTCAAAATATAATCAAAAGTACATAGAAATGCAATCTGTGTTAGTGTTGTCTAATGAGTAACCATACAATGAGTGCATTCCCATATACTTTTCATGTATGGAGCACCATCCAATATACCCAAAGGTACATGGAGAACAGTCTGACACACTTATGTTCGTGGAACAAGATATCACCCATGAGATGTAACACTAGAAAAAAAATCATAGCTCCTATGTTTATAGATGTCGAAACATGTCTCTAAGCTAGACCACTAGATGCTTGCATTAATGTTTCAAAGGATCCTTAATATTGATTCAATAAATTTTAAAGTTTATCTTGAATTAAATTTTATGTTTCACGACTCACTGCGAATTTCACCTGAATATCCTAAAAAATGCACGCTACCATGATGAAATAAAAATTTTCTTTTTCAATAAAATTCTATCTATGGGAGGGAGGAGAACAAAGAGTATGCAACATAAAACAACAAACAATATGTTAAGTGAAATCCCCCTTATTTCAATTGTTCCAATTCCAATTCATACACAAAACCCTATATGCAATCCAAAGCTATTTTCCTTTTCAATTCCACTTAATTTTCAAATAAGATGAAAACTAGGATGCATGCTTAATCATGGATACAAGAAAATATTCAGAATGATGAATGAAACACCAAATCTTTCAAGCATTTAATGATCAAACAATTCAATTTTCTAATGACCTAATCACAAGAACAAAGAAAAATATAAACAAATTCTTATAAAAGGCACTCAAAACCAAAAGAAAACAAGATGAAGGATTCTGAGACACTAAAGCGCACTCAGGGACATAAGGAAGAGCAACTGGAACAAAGCCTATCAGAGATATAATCACAAAAAGGAAATTTTTTGCATCAAACGGGGGTCAATGCAGGTGCTAAAAGGGCACCATTGTTTTGCAGTGTAGGTGCAGAGAAGGCTGGGGAGCACTGATTAGGATAGGTGAATTTCCAACACAAAAAATCCAACAAAAGCTCAATGAAAGGTCTTATTAGTGCAGTTCAGAGATAAGTGAGACAATGAAGGTCTCAACAACATGAAAAACAAGTACTAAGGACAAGGAAACCACCAAGGGAATGAAACGGTCCCTAGTGGAGTCACCAATTTGTTATGCAGAATCTATGACTCCAGACAAAGGTATCTTCCCTAGACCTGGTGGACTGTTCAAGAACAACAGAAATCCAAGAATATAAAATTTTATTTAAATTAATTGAAGAATGGAAAGAGGCTTTCCTGGAATTCATTGCAATCTTTACTCTCCTCTTATCTTGTAAGCTCAAAACATAGCTCTGATCGCTATAAATAGAACCTACACATACAATAAATACAAGCCAAAGATCTACAATATCTATGTAGCATAATCTAATTACTCTATTCAATGGATCAAGAAGGTATTGAAATACATGAATGTAAACATAAAATAAAAAATATAGAAAATTAATGTACTATTTGTATTAATGGAAGTATGATAGACTTACAACCAAGAATAATGTTGATCTTGTAGAGATATCCCCAAGTTGACTTGTCCTTCCTTGTCATAAAGCACACCTCTATGTCACCCTAATGCATGAAAATGATAACTCTCTTAGATTTAAGGCAGCAACATGAGACCATGACCAATATCCAAAATTCAACCCCTATCTTGTGGATGGCGGTAAATATATAGGAGAGGATGGTAGTTTAGGAATTCTTATCAATTTACAAATCTAGGCTTGAGATCCACTTAAGAGGGGAGGATGAACTCAAGGGAATTATTCAAGGCATGATCAAATAGGATTTGAAGTTCTTATCCAAGGTAAATGATTAAAACAATGTCTGGAATCTTACGGAAGAGGAAGCATCGAGATTCTTTTTAATTTTCCCAAATTTCTAGAATCAACGCACCCCAACAAGGGACAACCTGCTACTAATTATTGTTGGTCTAGAATGGAACAATTTGTTGTTGAACACAGGTCCCTCAAGGGCCAGGGTGCGTTGGGCCTTAAAAGCACTAAAATGAGGTAATTAGGTCTAGAAACTCAAGGGTATGGAAGATTTATGATTAGGGATTTCTGTATGGATGATGACAAGGTGTCCAAGGATGTGAATTGATCCAATTTGAAGGCCTATTGACCATATTGAAAAAATGGCCTATAATAGACCTGCAAGTCAAGAATCAAGGAATTACAATACAATATCATCATATGATCATCATTGAGGTGGTAATTCCCATACTTAGAGTACAAGTATCTCAAAAGTAAAGTATGGGAATATGAAAAAATCCATATCAAAGTTTAGTCATGGCCATGAGATATACATTGTAGATCCATGCTACATCATGAATACTCAAAAATCCACGCAACCTAGATATATAAAAAAATTATAGTGTCTTCATGTCTATCAATATGTAGCATGAATTTAACCATGTGAATGAATGCCTTGAAGTTGAACATGGTTGAAACCATTTGATTACCGACCAATTATGAAGACCATTAATAGATGCAATTGAAACCATCTATGATGACAATGGTTCTTAAGGAGATCTAGTATAATCTATGAGGTGTGAATAAATATTTCGAGGTTGAGCACCTAAAGAACCATCCAATTGAATGTCAATGATGAGAAATTGTCATTGAAAGTGAGGAAACCTGCCATTAAACATGTAGGCTCCAAGGTACTAAATGAAGTTTCTAGAGTAAATTCCCAAATAATGTGGTGAAGTCGATATGAAGTGACCCATCATAGGAGGGCTTATGAAATGAAACACATATCAAGTTTTGAAGAACAAATTAGGAGTGATTAAGGATTTAATCATGGATGACCAACATGATAGAAAGGATTTAAAGATTGTAAAGTGATTTTAACTAAGGGTGGACATTATCTTGAACATATCGGCAACATGACGATTGACATGGTAGCATTTGACTCAAAGTAATACTAGATACTAGTATGAAGATTTTCACTAAGGTATTATTAAATGATCCAAATGGATTTCCTAACCCTAACACAAAAAAGTGATAGAGTGTCATGTTCAAGGGTGACACATTGGATTTTCAAATACAAAAAATAAATGTTCCTTTCCCCTTTTCCCTCGCCATTACCAGAAATTACCTCTTTATTTTTACACAAGCTTGAGGAGGATAACATATTCTTGTCATATAAGCTCATCCCTTGGATGAGTCATTCAAAGAATTTTTAAAGAACCCTAAGAAGGAGTGGCTCGATCTCATCATGATTGACAAGTCCTACATTGTTTACATTTTACAAGTCCAATGAAGGGGCAACTCAACTTATTTTTCATGTTTAGAGTGTTTGAAAATAAACAAAAAGAAAAATACATAAGGTCATTTTCATAAATGTAGTCTCACAAGGTTGAAAAATTATATTACAAGTATAAAGTATAAAATAGATTAGAAACAAAGATAAAGAGGGAGCGGGAGGGAGCAGGAGCAGCAGAGCGGATAGGGTTTCACAACGAACAGAGGACGAATCAAATGGAGAATGGCAGGGGAGGGAGCTTGGCTCCCTCCTACAAAGATGCAGTGGCTACTGGAAGTAAACCTCCATCTGGAAACTGTTAGTGTCGGTCTTGAGCCCTCCATCGGTGATCAAAAGCTCTTTGCATGTGCATAGGTAGGTGTCTCATTAGTATCAGTTTTGCATCCCGTTAGGCATGCCATAAAACTGATGGAGGAGCTGGTCCTTGTTCCCTTCTTGGCTTTGCTGGATCAAATCATATCAGTTAATGAGCTTGTGTCACATTTGTTTTGCTTTGTCTTGAAATCCAAAGTCTTAGGTCTAGGGTTTCGGTCAAAAGTCTTTGCAATGTC
>APFE031042448.1:28193-75883 GCA_000404065.3 Pinus taeda
TCCATCTCAGCTAAAAGCATCAGCACAAACTCCTACCTTGCCCCAAAGACCCACCTGCAAAAACTGAGCTCAATCCCCTCACCCTAAATTGCAGATCCTCAACTTGCCACCAAAAAAACCCCAAAAAACCCCCAAATCAAATTTCAAATCAGTTTACTAGCCTAATTTTTGTGTTACCTTGATTGGTCATCTCTTCCCATTGAAAATTTAACGAGATTGACCGGAGAGAGCCTTCTCATACCCCGTAGGGCTAGCTACGAGGTGAAATGGTTTGATGTTGCCTTGAAGGTTTGCCTTTCTCAGCCTGAGGTGAAATCTCAAGCGCTAACAGAAACAGTAAAAATGATATGAACTACAGAAACTGGGACAGGAAAAATGAAACGGACGAGTCCAGAACTAAAGAAAATAGCAACACAAAGGACAAAGAGGAAGAAGACAAAAGTCTGGGTCCAAGAGACAAAAAACAAAAAGGACCCTGCAAACCAAAAGCAGAAATCACTCCTCAAGTAATATTAAATGATCTTGCTCTACAAGATCACAAGGAACACATGGGAACCTATGCCATTATCTCCAAATTCATGGGACTATGGCCCACTGAAAAGGCTCTACAAGCATGGATCAAGTATCATTGGAAGCCCAAAGGGAGCATAGACCTACATATTGGGTCAAAAGGATTCTTCACAGTAGTGTTCTCCACCATCGAAGATAAGGACAGAATATTTGAAGGAGGACCCTATTTTTTGGTTGCAGCAGGCCTCTATATGAGACCTTGGAAAATGAACTTTGTACCAGAAAGGGAGACTTTCTCTTCGGTTCCTATGTGGGTAAGGCTCTACTCTCTACCTCTTGATTATTGGCAAACTGAATTGTTGGCTGCCATTGGAAATAAACTAGGACGGTATATCAAATCTTCTGAAGCCACAAGAAGGAAAAAATATACCTACTTTGCTAGAATCTGTGTAGAAATGGACCTATCAGGAGCTCTTCCGGATGAAGTTATGCTGGAAGTTTTGGATGAGGAATGGGTGCAGATGGTAGACTATGAGCATATACCCTTCAGATGCTGCAGATGCCATGAACATGGGCATTTGTCAAGAGACTGCCCTCTTAGCAAAGAAGATCACAAAGAAAAACTTAATACAATGAAGGACACGGTAACTTTCAAAGAGTGGCGAGTAGAGGAAGGGGGGGGAAGGGGTACAAAACAACCACATACAGAAGGGCAAAAAGGAAGTCAGAACAAGTTTCAAGTACTCGAAGAGCCTGAAGAAATCACAAGAGAAAATCAAGATCAAGAGGAAGTTGCTGAAGAAAAAGAAAAGAATGAGAACATAAATCACCCTATGGACTTTGTCTCTCCAAAAGAAGCCACGAGAAGTGAAACTGACATGGAAATGGACCAGGAAATGATTCAAAGTGAAACAGATCTGGAAGAACACGAACTAAAAGAAATCCTTGACGAGGAAAATTTGGATCTGGAAGGATTTCTAATGCATGGAACCAAAGGAGGAATAGAATCTCTGCCTCAATATGAATGCAACAGAATACATCAGTTGTTTTTATGGAAAACCCAAGAACAAGGACTGGAGACAGGTAAAAACACCCACAAATAGGAGCAGAGAGGGGTGAAAATAATGAAATTAATTCCAAGATTAGCCACCAGAAATCCAGGAAAGAAAAGAGGCAGAAAAAAGCAAAATAAAATAGATTAGAAACATTGAAAAAAATTGAAGAAATTTCATAAGAAATTTTAAAAAAATTGTGTGCTTTATGAGAATTGCACCTTTTAAAAAAAAGAACATTGTCATTATGTTTTTTGTCTTTGGATCCATGATCATCACGAGTTCAGAGAGAAAACCCGTAATTATTTTGCAATGCAACCTAGGTTGATTAACGAGCTTCAATCCAAAAAATTAATCATTGAAAATGGAAATTTTAACCAAAAAAGTATAAAATAATATAGGAGAGAACTAGTACAAAATGGCTAATTAGTTACTAAGAAAATAACTAAAAATTGCATATAAACGACCATTTTTCTGTCGGTGACTAATAGTGGCTAATTTACAGTATCTTATAACACGGCCAATTTTTAGTCTTTTTTAGCTTAGTCATTAATTGGTTGTCTCAATTCTATCATCTAGTAGTATATTTAGTCATAAATATGGTCATTAATTTCCACAATTAATGACCAAATACACAACAAAATATACTACTAAATGATCATCCTAGAAAACCTATTAATGACTAAAGAAATATTACCAAAATGTTGGTCACGTTATAAGATATTGTAAATTAGCTACTAATAGTCATATAAATGCAAATTTTAGTCATCGTTTGAAGCTAATTAATGACCAAAGAAATATCATTAAATTTAGTGGTATAAGATACTATAAATTAGTTACTAATATTCCTATATATGCAAAATTTAGTCATTATTTGTAATCATAAATTTCTCATTTACAATAGTCATATATCTTGTCTTGGTAGTTTCATATTCATTATATAAATGACTGATTTAGTAGTTTATATTCATGTCATTTAATTTTATTAATAATCATTATAAACGACTAATTGAGTTGTATATTCATTTTGTTTGTGTTCATCATTAATTAATATAAACTACTAATTTAGTAGTTTAGATTGATTTTATGTGTTCATTATTAATCAACATAAATTAATTAGTATGATTTTGCAATTAAGTTAAAAAAAAATGCTTGCAACTAAATTAAACACTAATTTAGTAGTTTATATGGATTTTTGTGTTCATTAATAATCAATATAAATTTATTAATATAATTTTGCAACTAAATTTTAAAAAATGTCGTATAATGTTCATCTAATATGAAAATGCAAAGTTGCATATGTTAATTACAATGCTAAACAATATCAAGTACAACTATAAATAATTTCAACCACATAAATTATATTAAACGAAATGTGAAGAATTACAATACGAGTTTCCAACTTAATATTGGTTGGACTACAATTTAGACATGAAATATTGTTTCATCACTTCAAAATTTTATCATTGTGTTTCCAATGCATTACAGGGGAATTCACGAGCTCTGAAGATTTGACCACCAGTCTGTACGTGTGTGTCTCATCTGGAATATTGGATTTAAGGGTATCACTAGACTGGTTCTCTTCTATATTTCTTTCTGCATTTGTCGCTCCAATGTTATTGTTTTCTTCTTTCTTCAATTTCTGCACCTTACCATCAATACTGCGTTCCTCTTCAGAAAATGAAAGAAGATACAATGTATATTATAAGACATAAAATACGATGAACACTGAAATATAAACTAAAGTAGACTATAAGGGAGTTATATGACATACACCTCAACATCAGCAATGCCAATGCCATATTTCCCGAGAAAAGAAAGAAGCTCGAAAAATTTTTCTTCAGCTGGGTGAAAGTGACCATTATGTCGCCATATGACCTATATAAACAAAGAAAATAAAATGTTGTAGGTTTTAACCTTGTACAGAAATTACCTGCATACGAATTCTAAAACAAAGAAAATAAACAATGCGAGAGCATAACACATAAAACACATATACACAGAGATTTTCCCCTGGATCCCAAAACCGGGACTATTTTCATTATATTCCTTTCAATGTTACAATACATATTTATACATGCCGAAGCATCCAATACCATGGACCAAAAACCATCGCGTCCAAAACCATGGACCGAAAACCATAGGTAGGTTCACCCAACCTAACATAGGGTCCAAAAAAAAAAATTCCCGGAGCCTGCCCCGAACCCCGTAGAGGGGGGCTACCCACCCCCCCTGTGACGTAGGTTAGTCGTGGAAAGAATATAACACAACCCAACAAATGTCACCACAGAAAAGAACACTTTAGTAACTTAGTATTCAACCTTAGGAAAAGCCTAGGCACAATCATGCCAACTAATTTACACGCTAAAAAGTTCAGGCTATAGATAACTCGTGAAAAGAAATAATATGAGGTGTGATGCCTAATATTTGTTGTTTTATTCTCAATAACATTTCATTCTCTAACACATGGAGGTTGTTAATTATATAGACAACTTGTGCAAAAATAACAACATGAAAGTAAACTTTTATAATATTTATGAAAATATTTTAACACAAAACAACTAAAAACATTTCATTCAATATCATGTAATACTAATTTCATCTTCAAGCTTTTGATGTTGTTTAAATGGACATGATGCCAAGTATTTTCAATTTCATAGTTAAAAGAAAAAACAAAATATTTCAATCAATATCATGTAATACTAATTTCATCTTCAAGCTCTGGATGTTGTTTAAATGGACATGATACCAAGTATTTTCAATTTCATAGTTAAAAGGAAAACACACAATCAAAGGAAACATTCAAAATACAATCAATAATAAAGGGAGGATATCATGGAATGGTCATTGCAAATATAAAAGATATGTTTACTTGTCCGTTGGTGCCTAGAATTCCTATAACATTTACTTTTCCAAAATAACCATGAGGTGAAAGAATAAAAAATTTAAAACCATAGGAATCCCTACTAGAAACATTTCCAACTTCGATGGATCATGTTCCTGAAGGATCTCCAACAAAAAATGAATCATATCCAAGACATGTTATGCATTGTCTCCCCATCCTTTTTCCAATCCCATTTCCTATAACCTACCAACACCATATTCAAGTAACAATCAAACAAAGGCATTGACATTTGTTTTTATCTTTTGTATCTATAAAAAATTATTTTTATTTGTTTTAATAAAATATTAATTCATCTTTAAAGTCTCCTTGTCATGAGAAGATATCAATCAAGTAGGATATCAAAAAAATCGAACTCAATTAGGTCCTCAAAATATTCCTACAAAATCATTTTTTTTCTTCCTATGATTTATTAGGTAGAAAAAATAAATATCTAAAAAAAAAACCATATATTACTTGTGTTCAAACTCATATATGGTGTACTCTTGGGAAACGTTTTAAGATGTTCCTCTTCCTTTACCAAAGCGGACTGTAGCTTGGTTAAATTCTGTATGCTTTCATTCAACATCAATTCCTGCTAGATAAATTTCACACATTATTCTTTCCCATTTCTCAACATGCTACAAATGGTAAATTGAAACTCACTTAAAATCAAACAAACAAATTGTGTCTGTAATAAAAATTCACACCTCAGAAATTACTCAGCCATGTGCTTAGGCTAAAGGTGAGATTCTTTGAATCATATTTAGCTCATACTTAATGGGATATTTTTATGTTTACCATGATGTCAATTTGGTGCTAAAATAAATATATAAATACAAGTCAATGTAAGTGAAATTCATGTATAATTTAGAAAAACGCATTGCAATGTAGTGGTAAATCTAGAGATGCAAGCATCTATTCATGGTGGTAAATGAGGGCGGACCTATAAAACTTATGTGACTGTGTGTCACTATCCATAAATAAATTGTTGGTTTTATTAAACATTTTCATTTAACCCATTTATTCTAAAGATTCAATCAGAGAACACACAGGTAGGGTCCTAGGACATCTCGGGGATTGATAAGGAAGAAACACACATTCAATCGATGATGATTTCATTATAGAGAAAAAAATGTCCCAGGGCTAACCCAACAACAAGAAAATAAAAAATAAATATGGAGAAATAATCATACAGGTTGTGTTCCAAGTATAAGATAAGATAATTTTATTTGTGTCTACCAAATGACCAAAAAATTCTCTTGAAGGAATAAATATAGTACATCTAGTGTTAGTACAAAGTGTGGGTGCCAAGGAATTTACAAACTCGATGTTATTTGTCTAGCAAAAGAGAGTATAAGCTAAGCTATCATTACAAATATAGATGTTATAAACCGAAAAGCTCTAAAAATATCAGTTCTGAGCAAGAGAGGAAAGGACAAAAATATATATTAGAGCTTACAACTAAGGATAAGTGAGGGGACAAAGAGGCAGACAAAAAAAGATATATTAAGAAAAGCGTCATATAACTGATATGCATTTTAAATTTTCAAAAAGTTCTACATACATTATATTAAAGAAAAAAAATTAGTTGGCATTTTTCCAAACAAAAAGCTAGGAATCCAAATTGTAATAGAAATCAGACTTGCAGGATTATGTCTGAGACAATTTTTTTTTTATTAAATGAAAATTTAAATGTGTAACATAGGAATGATAATTTGGATGGAGCAAACATGAAAATGACATATTGAAACTACATCTAATACAAAAATTTCATAATTATTAGCATACACTAAGTTGACTTACCTCACATTGATCATCTATTACTGAATGTAGTGGTTTATTAGTTGCAGATGTACAAAATTCCCACATCAACAAATGGCGGTCATCTCCAACAGACCCAAAAAGTTACTCATACCTTAAATTCCATGCAAGATCTTCCACGAAACCCTCATGGACTTACATTGACATGAGGTCATCAAACATTTTCAACAAAGATAATGAAATTGGCATTGGAAAGTTAACAATACACAAACATAAACTCACCAAAAAATCCCATTAATTTTCTACAAACGAAACGAGAAAAAAAAAAAAAAAAAAAAAAAAAAAAAAAAAAAAAAAAAAAAAAAAAAAAAAAAAAAAAAAAAAAGAAGATAATTAAGAATAATCCTGGCATCTTTTAATGGTCATATTTTTGGAGGTGTGAGCTTAGTTCTAATAGTGTATTTAACGTTTTTTTATTCCATGCTACCATAATGTAAAATCAGTGAACTTTAGCATGAAAATTGATCTTGACATATACAAAAAAGCATGAAACATTAACAAAGCTAAAGAAAAGAACTTTCGAAGCCTAAAATCCTGTGTGTGTTCAATTTCTTATAGAATCCTTTGCTAAGTTGCAGCATGATAAAAAATAAAATATGAACCAATATTCTTATATGGGAAAAGCATCCAACTCCTAAATTGTATTTAGATACCAACCTAATGATAATAGGAATTCATTATGATGGGTGGATTTATTTGCAGTCGAACACAAATTTACTTTGAATAACATGTATCAAAATATATCACCTTGTATATTTGTTGGGCCTCAAGCACCTTGTTTTTGGAAGGTGAATTAATGTCCCACAAACAGATTTATGTGTCATCTGAAACACTTAGAAGATGGCCATGCTTAAAAGGGCTCCATGATAACCCATAACCTTCTATATTATTATCCCTCACTCTTAGATATGGATTACAACCACCATCTTGAGGGGGCTTTCATGGATGCTTGTTGTAGTCAAACAAATAATTATACACTAACTAATTTTGTGGAAATAATGAAAGGATTATGTGGCATGTATCAGGCTCTATTGACCTCCCCATCGTGATTGATTTTTTGTATTACTTATGCTTGCAACAAAGAGAATCCGTGTAGTAATCTAACCTAAAATGTAAAACATGACATATTTCCAACAATTTAATTATAAAGTTTCAATAACATTGAACTGAAAAAACAGTTTCAATGCAAAATATGAAAAATGTTCATCCAAAACATATAACAAATCCCAAATGTGTGGACAATATTAAAAAATGTGATAAAATAACAATGTAGAAAATTAAAAAAAATAGCATTCATTCTTTTCCTTTCCAATAAATGCAAAAAAGTAATCACATTGTGCAACAACAAACATTGTTCATCATAAGTGTGGTGAATTCTTACAATCATAAGAAAATGTTCAAAAAAAATCGTATACTATTTTGCAAATATACACTAAACTAGTGATCAACCCACATATTCCTAGGTGAAACATAAAGTGGGTTATAAAGTTTTTTATTCACATACTCAATTCCATGGACATCACAACATTTACAAATGAACGTGTTAGTGGATTTCATATACATGGTCTTGTTACTAAAATAAGTGGTTACTCAAAACCCAATAGGAAAAAGGTTCCACTCTCCATAAAGATGACAAGGTCCTTGATGAGTGAGAGAAAAAGACAATCCCTGACATGTTCTTCAAAGAATTCCCAATTTGGTTACAACTGCAAGATGCCCAATTTCTCAAGCATGGAAAAGCTATGTTCAGAGGTCTCCCAATGCAAACAGACAAAACCCCAAGACATCACAAATTCCAATTAAATTATTTCAAGAAGCTATAGAGGCTTTTAGCTAGTCTGTTCAATACAATTTAAGAAACAAAAAAGGAATGTAAGGTGATCGGTGCTAATTAGTGTCGCCATTGATGTACAAGGTGTTGATCCTCTGGAACCTTAGAATATTTCACAGGCGACAGAAGCACATGGGAGAAAAATTAAATTTTTTCACACTACCCATCATCACTCAAATCAGGCGGGGGGAAACGAAGAACCTAAGAAACTAGTCCCATGAAACACTGGTGAACTATCTTTAGGGAGGACAATGACTACCAAGGCCTTTCACACACCATGTTAATTGTTGGTTGTGGAAAAAAAAATTATGGCTCAATACAAGAAAAATATTAGTCTCCTTGCCCAAGTCAAATCGGGTATTATGTGGACATGAGTATACGATGAAGAATGTGTAGTGCGCAATGGTTGTTGAACCAAAAAAATGAAAGGATCAAGAAAAAACATCAAAACCATTTTGGAAGTTGGGATCTAGCCCTGCCATCTTCAGAGTGGGATCTCTATGTAAAATTTTGCTTTGTTTTTATGTAAATTTTAGGCTAGTTATGACTATACTGATAGTTCTGATTTGAATAGTTTGGCTGATTAAATTGTCATAATTCCATTGGGCTATGGAGTCTATAGATTAAACTGGATTTGGCATCAAATTTTAGAGGAGTTTCGCAGGGCCTATTTGGATCTTTTCAAAAATTTAAATGGATTATGAGAGAACAAAAAATTCAAGATTCAGTGGAAATTAAGGAGCAGTTAAGAATTCCTTAATTTGACTTCAGTGGAAAACATGAGAATTACTAACAACCAGAATAAGGTGCTCTAAATAACAAATCCTATTCATCACAGTTTCTGTTAAGTAATTGAGATATTCAAAATAACAGAGAGAGAAACAATGTTTACAAATAAACAGAAGAAACACATCACCATTTGGTACACCACATGAATCATGTGAAAAGGTCCATGTATTATTGATGCTCCAACACTTTGAAAAATTACAATATCCAGAGGAAATTACATTCAGAAATCAACCCTTAATACTTCAAACAGTGAAGTATTTATACTGATAATTACAAAATCGTTGTCTCAATAGACAATGTATTATTAGCCTAATTACAAACAATACAATTTATCTCTGGCAAAAAAAAAAGGCCACGTAGACAGCTAGAAGGAAAGGTGGCTCTGTTTTGGTGGATTAGGTTGTTGAGTCAACCTGAAACTGTGTTGCATTGATGTGTTGAATGTTGTGTTGGCTGATGTGCTGGCCGTTGTCTTACTGCACTCGAATTACCTTTTTAATCCAGTAAACCGCAAATTTATTCCCATCTCTTTTCATCGGGTATGGTTAATTTAATCGCCCTCTAGTAAATTTCATCAACCTCTGTGTATTTGGCAAAAGTTGGCTTCACTGCAAAAACATGTTTTGCCTTATTTTGTATGTAGAAGTCAATTGCCATGGTTTCTAACAATGTTTTTGCTATCATACTTCCCTTTATCTCACTGAACTTGACACTACTTCTGGCCATTTCCTTCATCTTCAGAACATAGCCTTCCTGAGTGATTAATTTATCATTTATCACATAAATGTTGGGCAACCCTTTCTCAATTAATGCTTCAATTATGTTGTAGAACCTATTTACTCCCAACTCTAATGTTACACATCTTTCCTCCAATTGATCAATGACATTCCTTTTGGTCAAAACTTTCTTGACTCCTAAAATAGTGGCAGTTTTGTCACTAATTCCTAATTCTTCAAGTTCATATTTTGACTTGAAATTCAGGAATCTGATAATGTTGGACTCTGTGGGAATTTCTCCAATCTTCTCCCTTCCTTGAACAATGGTTTCCGTGGTTTTTTTCTATCAATTCTTTATGTTCAAAGGTGACTTGGATAGATGGCCAAATGTCATTCATAGAGTATAGAATACCTATCCAAATGGTTTCCTTGGCTTGGGCCAAGGTCTGACTAATTGAGGTATCCCTTTCTACCTTCTACAACTTCTCAAACAATATCTGTGATTTCTGCACTTTAGTAAGACGAGAAGCTTCAACTTCGGCTTTCTGTACTTCTAAAGCTTTGAGCTACCCTTGAAAATTATTGATCTCTTCTGACTGGATTGACATGTTCTCTAATATCTTTGTTACATGTTCAAAACTTGCAGTATGAGTGGAAGAAGTAGCTGCGACAGTTGTTCCTATTGTTGGAAGCTAAGAAACGGGTATGGCATCCAGGGGAACAATGGCCATATTCTAACTTTGTTCTTTCTCCTTTATCATGTTCTCCATTTCTACCTCCATCCGTCTAATATGTATGTTCTGCTCTATAATCAGCTTCATCATGTTACCCTTCTGTGCCTTATTTTCTTCAATGTCCTTGGTTAATGGATCCTCTATAGATGGTAGCTTAAGCTGCTTTCTCAATGCTGCAATGTCCAAATTATTCTTCTTGATAATCTCCTCTACAACATTAACATCTTTAGGATCATATCCTATCTTGATTATCAAATCTTCCAAAGACTTGACCCTATTATCCTTTTCTATGGAGGATACCTTTTACGTTTTTAATGGTGGCTGAACATTGGCAAAGGAAACTTGCAACTTGGACAATGACATAGCAATATTAGTCAATGTAGAAGATATCATATCACTAGGATTCTTATGCATCTCCATTTGATCAACGAGATGAATGTCTTTGGTTCTGAACTCAAATGTACTGCTCTTGTAGTTTGTTGTTGTTTTTGGCTATGGAATTTGGGCCTCAAGGATGGCCATTTGCATATTGCCATGCTCTGTGTCAAAAACTAATAACAATTTGCTATGTGAGTTGGAGGTTTGCTTCCAGAACTGATTATAGGTACTGTTTTTAAGGATCTTATTCTTAAGCTTAATCTCCCTGTACCTATCCAAAATTGTCTTTTCCTTCTCTACTTGGACCTTCTGTGAATCTAGCTTTGTCTCCTTCTAACCTTGTGATGATGAAGGTTCGGTAGAAGATGTTAGAAATTTGCTGCTTGCAAGTGGTGAGTCTGTAATTATGATGGAAGCATTTTCTTCTGTCTCTTTGTCCACATCTGTCCTAAGAGTCAATTTTGTCCTTTTCCTGTAACTGATCCTGAACTCTTTGGCCTCACTTCCTTTTGTTGATGATGACCCCTCATCTCTTTGTATCTTACTCATTTTCTCCTGAGGAGTGGGAGTCTACAAACTGGAAGTAGAAAATATTTGTTCTTCAACTTCCTGCAAGGTGTTTTTTGTCCATTCCAACTGATTTGTGTACTTTTCTATTTCAAGCCTTGAAGTATGGATGTATGGAGTACTTTTATTTTCTACTCTAAGCTTTCAAATAATATCACAAGTGTCATAAGACCATGTAAAACTCAGGTTGAACTTCATCTCTTTAAGCATTTTGTCTACTTCGTCAACTGATGTCCTAGTATTATGTGGGTATTACATACAAATTGGCCCACTTGTATCTTTATGTTGAACTCTCATTTCTTTTTAGCCACCACAAAGTGAATGTCATCATAATTTAACATCTATCTGATGTATTCCAAGGCAAAAATCCTCATGGGGATGTATTTAGGGAGTTTTTATGGTGTCAATTCGCAGCCATAAACTCTTATTTTTGTATAGTTTTGCTATAAATATTAATTCCCAGTCTTGGCTTGATCTGTTAGATGTAGAATTATTTTCATATCTTCACTGATTCTAGGTTGTATTGAACTATTAAGAATGTTCATGGTTGGGTGAACAAATTCCTTAATAAACTACTTGTAAGAGAATTCTGGTTGCTCTTTCATGACCAATGAGGTCCAAAAAATCATTGGCTGCTAGTTTCCTGCATCATCAAGCTTCTGCATTGCAAAATTAAACTTATCTAATTGATAATAAAGGAACATGTAGATTAAAATGGACGTGTAATTAAACACCTGTTCTTTGGGAAATTTTAGAAATTTCTCATGAATTCTATCAACCAATAATTGATTGAAAATGAATACAATGGATGGCTTACTGTCTGTGGAAAATATGGAGAGGAAACCTAAAATGGGCTCATCTACCCACTGATCAGAATAATAACCCAAAATATAGGATTTATGGATATAATTTTTTTAGCTTGATCAGGGAAGATGGAGGAAGGTTATGGAGGATTCTTCTTAGGTAATTAGACATTCTCAGGTAAGAAGATCTCAAAGATTTTGGCTCTAGTAGCTAAACCCAATGTTTGATAAAGCTAGGCAAGGGCTTCTAAGGAGAAAGGAGCACTATTTTCCACAGGGGATGCTAACATCATTTGGTCTATATACAAGGAAATAATTGTAAAGAGAATGTCACGGGATGGGGCCATGATAGCTCTTTGGGAAGGGACATAACATTCCTGACATTTTTTGGTGAATTCGGGAGTTGGGAAGGTTAGAGGGAAGATATAATGGGGAAGGTTTGACTCCCAGAGTCCAATTTCATCATTTTTATCTGCATGCTTTTCTTCCAACCAACAGTATAACTCTAAAAAGTCATAGTCACACTGGATTTCATTAATCCGATAATCCCTATCAATTAAAGGGTTGTGAACTAAATCTATGGAGGGAGGGATCAAGGGATTAACAATTTTATCCTGAGTTTTTCTCTTGGGACGCATGAATGTATTAGTGAAAGATAAGAGAAATTCACAGAAGATCTTATCGGGAAATAATTGGGGTAACAAACTATCAGGGGCAGGAGACAAAGGACTGTCAATTTCAATCTGGTTTTGGTCGAGGAAATTCTCTGAGAACGGTCGTTGTGTAAAAATTATCGATTACAGAGAATAAGAAGTGAAAGGGAGGAAAGCGATGGTTTCAAAACATTTTAAGCAATGTTGTGAAAGTTCCATTGGAAATTTCGCGGGACCGTTAAGTTTGAATAGTTACACGAGATTTATGAATTGAAGGTCGAACAGTTATCCTTTTAGGGAGAGCATTTATTTGGTTAATGGCTAGGCAATGTGGTAGGAGGTGAGTGGCATAGGTGTCATGTTAGGGACACCATAAAGAGGGTGAAGGGAAGGCAGTTTTGGATGGGGTAGCAGGTGGTAAGTAGTTTCGGTGGGGGGGGGAATGCGGAGAGGGTTCCACGTAGTGATGGGGCACGGTGGGAGAAAAAACCTTTTTGAACCCCCCCTAGTGGTAAATTCACGATGGAGAGGGGGGGCGAAGAATGATATGAACCGTGGATCATGAGGGGGCGAGGATCTCGATGCTCCTAACCGCAATGTCCTTTAGCTGAATATGAAAAAGGAATTTTTTCCCACATGCGCCTTTTATGTTTTTCCTTCAGACTTAGGATAAAGGTGAAATAGGAGATATAAGAAACAATTTATCCTACAATGCATGCTTTTCCTTTTTACAATGTCCTTAGACTTAGGATAATATGGTATAACAAGCATATATTTATAAAACAACTATTTTACCTTCCCTTAACTAAACTAACATTTTTTTCTTCTAAGGGGTGCACTTAGACTAGAAAACCCACCTAATTTTCTTTTATAAAAAATGAAAAACTATCTAACCTATGCCTTACTTCTCCTATTGATTCAGATTAAACAGTTGAATCAATGTCATTTTCTACCTAACTACTGATTTAACAAGATTAGATTGTTTGGAAAATCTTTATTTGCTAACCTAATTTACATAAATTCAAACATGTTTAACCATGATTACACTATATGATTAAACAAATATCTAGTGATTGTGGCATTTTGAACAAGTTGCACACAACCTTTATTTAACAATGATGAAGAAAACTATCTATCAGTAGTGGCATTTACACTTGCAACACTTTTAGTATTATTTATTTTTGTTTTTCTTTTGATGGGGTTTTATTTTTCATTCTTTTTTCAGTTTTTTTGTTTTTCTTATTTTTTATTTATACCCTCTTTTCATTTTTTATTTTATTTTTCTTCTATTTGGAAATCATTTGCGATTTGAAAATTATTTACAATATAAGACTCCTAAGATACAATACTCAAATACCTTCAGATCCTATAAATTATAGGATCCTAACTATGGCTCTAGCTGGGGATGGTACTCTCCTTGTGAGGTGCGAAGAACATTTGATCAGTAGCCTTGAGTGTTCTGTTTCAGCAATATCCACACCTGATTTCTTTTGTTGTAATACTTATGGTAACATATTGATTGAAGCTTAGGGCCTTCTCTGTGGGATTCAACTTCTACCAATAGGTCACCCAATCATAATAATAAAACCAATGATATTTACAATGATTGATGCTAGAAAACTTATTTTTCTCAAAGAAATAGTGCTTCAGCATTCTGCCATTCAGAGGTCCACCAGGAATTTCTATCCCATCTAGACGTTTGAGATGCATCGTGTCCTCTAAAAGCATAAATGATATAAGGCCCTATCCATAGATTGTCAAATTTTCCATGCTTTCCTTTATCCTCTCTTCTTAAATCCCACTTCAAAACTCTATCACCCTAAGTGAAATCATCTGCTTTAGTTCTTCTACCAAAAACCTTTTTGACATTCTCCTAGATGACCTAATCCTTATTATAGACTTATTCCTTGGATTGTTGTGACTGGATTGTCTGGCCAATTCTCTTTTAGATTTCATTTGGCTCAACCTACAATTCATGAATTATCTTCATGACTGGAACTCCCAAAGAGGATGGAAAAACAAAATCCATTCCATAAACCAATTGGTATGGTGACATGCCAATTGATTTCTTTGTTGTGAGCCTATCATCCCAAAGTGCATTTATCAACTTGTTGTGCCATGACTTTTTGTTCTCTTCTAACAACTTCTTAATAATGTTTACCAAATTCTTATTTGAAGATTAAGCTAAACCATTACCATGTGGGTAGTAAGCAGTGGAATGTCCCAAAGTAATATGGTATTTATTGCAGAAATATATCATTTTCTTGGATTTAAAAGTTGTAGCATTATTTGTAATGAGCTTGTTTGGACAACCAAATCTAGACAGGATATTGGTTTCTAAAAAATTTATAATAACAACATCAATAGCCAGTTTGGAAGGTGTGGCCTCAGTCCATTTGGTGAAGTAATCAGTGGCTGTGAGGATCCATTTATGTTGAGCCGAGTATGGTGGATGGATTTCTCCAATGAAATCCAATCCCCATTCTTGGAAAGGACTTTCAACATATATGGGTTTCAAAGGTAAAGGAAATAGCTTTCTTCTCCCTTCAAATATTTGGCATTTATGGCAAGAGGTTACCTTTTTATGAACATCTGGGAAAAGGGTAGGCTAGTAAAAATCAGCTCTAAGGATCTTGTTAGCATTAGTTTTCCAGTATATATGTCCACTGCAATCACCTTCATGGAATTCTTGCATTGTTCTTTCTACATAATCTTTCAATAGAAACTTTAGTAGAATACTACCAACATCTTTCCAGTATAAAACATTATCTATGACACAAAATTTCACTGCTTTTAATTTCAGAAATCTAGCCTTTGTCTTAGTTAAACCAAGAGGAGCATTTAAATTGAATAAAAGAAAAATGAGGACTGCATACCAGGGTGGGATCATAAAAGCCTCATCTAATTATGGAGTCACCTGGTCCTCTTGATCATCTAGTGCAGCTACAAGGTTAATATCCAATGCATTAAAATTAGATTCAAGATCAATTTGGCTAATCCTTGTCCTTTGATAAGCTTGGTTGTCTTGATTTCCAAGTCATACTCAAGAATGATGGAAATCCATTTTCCTCTTTTACGATCTTGTCCATTTTGAGTTAAAATATCCTTAACTACAACATTTGGTACATAAGAAATTATGTGAGAATGGAGGATATACACTCTGAAATATTTAATTTATTTTATCAATGTGAAGGGTCGTTTTTCCATTATATTATATTTGAGTGCAACATCCATTAAAGCCTTGCTAAAGAAAGAAATGGGTTGTTCAAATCCATCATCGTTTTTCTGGAGAAGGGCAGCTGCAACAATGTGTTCTGAAGCAAATGAAAAGGTTATAAGATCCTTAGTGAAATATGGACTGATTAATACCAGTGCTTTTTTCAATTCTTGTTTAACTTGATTAAATGATTGCTTAGATTCAATGTTCCATCTGATTTCTAAATCTATTTTTAGCATATTTGTTATGTTTCTGAGAAGTTTTGCAAGGTTAGGGATAAAACTTCTTAGGAAGTTTATTCTAACAATAAATGATTGAAGTTCATTAATGTTTCTAGGATGATTGATTTTCAGAATAGCTTCAATCCTTCTAGGATCAATTTTAATACCTTCCTTAGAGATGATATGACCAAGAAGTTTTCCCTCTTCAAGGCCAAACATAGTTTTCTTAGGCTTTAGTGAAATCCCAAACCTTCCGCATTTCTCAAATACTCTTCTCAGATGTAACATATGTTCTTGATCCATTTTAGAATAAACAATGATTTCATCTAGATAGATCACTATAAACCTGCCAATTTCATCAGCAAAAGCAATATCCATTTCTCTTTTAAATGTGACTCCAACATTCATTAACCCAAAGGGAATCTTCACATACATGAAGGTACCCCATGGAGTAGTAAAGGTTTTTTTAACTTGATCATCTAGGTGGACTAAAACATGATTATAACATGAGAAACCATCTAATAAATAAATCCTAGAAGAACCAACTACCTTCTGCAGAATATGATCCATTTTTGGTAAAGGGTAGTTGTCCTTTAGGGAGACGTTATTAAGGTTCCTAAAATCTATACACAATATTATTTCACCTGTTTTCTTCCTAGTTGACACAATATTGGAAACCCATTTAGAGTACCTAAGAGGAACTATGATTTTAGAGTCATACATTCTTTAAATTTCTTTCTCAATTAAAGGCATCAGTACTGGATTTATTCTTCAAAGCTTCTGTTTAAATGGTTTCTGATCCTCTTTAATTGGAATTTTGTGTTGTATAATCTTTGTATCATATGTTTTAAGATCTTCATAGCTCTAGGAAAAAACATCACTGAACTACTTGAATAAAGCAATGTATTTTTGTTTTTCAGCAGTTGGGAGTGATTTAGACAGTTTTATGATTTTGGGGTCTTTTTCACTGCCTATGTTACAATCTTCTATTGCTGCTCCTATGGACTCAATATTAGGCTTATTAGTCACATCATTGAAATCAAATCATTCTTCCAGTGGAACTAGACCTCTAGATAAACCATTGTCCTTTAGCTGAAGTGTTTCAAACTCTTCTTCTTCTAAGTCTATTTCAAGCAATTCTGATTTATTTACAACTTTATTTATGGGTGTATTTACATCTGAGTTTTCTAAATGCCTTTCTAGATTAGAAGTTACAACTATTTGATTTTCTAATTCAGATTCCAAATCTATACTATCATCTTGAATTCATCCTTAAATTGCAGAAAACTTTCAATTTGTTTATCACTACTAAACACCTGCCAATACTTCATAATATCTAGTAAAATTGGTCGATATTTCACTTCCACTGTATATTCTCGGTTAGGGTGAGCCATTTTATAGGAATTGGCCGAAAAAACCAAACTATTTGGAATGATATTTTGTTTTCTAGGAATTGCAGAAATGCCATATTTGATCCAAGTGGATATTGGTGGCCACCCGCCAATTCCACTTGGACCCCCACCATTGTTTCTTTCAGTTTTTCAGTTTCCTTAGTTATAGCATAGTTTACTATTTTTAGGGTCCTAAACTTTTGGAGCCATTTTGAGGCCCTAAACAACATTTTTTGGAAATCTACTTGTAAAATCATTTTTTCTATCGTAGTCCTCAGAGAGATCTTTCCAACATGGTATCAAAGCAGTTTTCTCTTTCTCTGTTTTTCTTTGCATGTCCCCATTGAGGTCGAGATATAAGGAGTTAGGGCTTGAACTGGTTGAACCTTTGCAAGATCAGCCTCACAAATCCTAACGCCCTCCCATGGCGGATGAAAATAAAAACGAGGGGGCAGGATATCTTATCAAAATCTTGCTCAAAGAGGCCCTCGAGCAACAAAGGAACGCGATGATGGACAAATTTTCCCAAATCCTTCAGCGGCTACCCAAGGGCGGCACATGTACTTCTAGCAGCTACTCTGGAAGTGCCACACTCTTTAAGGCACAATTTAACTTTCACATTCCCACATTTGAGGGTTAGATAGATGTAGACATTGTAGCTAAATGGTTAAATATGCTAGAAGGGTATTTTTCTGTTCATGATTTTTCTAGACGGGAAAATATTACTTTCGCTCTGCTTAAAGCCAACCCCCACGTCAAGGACTGGTTGGAAACCTACTACGAGCAGAAGGATGAAAGTACAACTTCACTGTTTTCAGCTGCACCCACTTCGAATTCATTCCGGGATGCCATCAAGGAGCAGTACTACCTTGTCGGAAGCTATGAGGATAAATACATAAAGTGGACCACGCTGTGGTAGGGAAGGGACCAAGACGTGCAGGAGTTTACCAATATTTTTCATAGCCTTCACACAAAGTTGGGTATCAAGGATACTGAGTAGCATTTTGTACTCAAATACCGTGGTTGCTGATACAAGGTACATCTAGGACAAGATGGAGTTCTGGGACATCTCCTTGCTCGGCATGACATACCAATATGCTATCAAGATTGAGAAATAGTTTAAACAGAATAAGTGAGGCTTTGGATCTACGAATCCGAAGAAAGGGAAAGGTGCCCCCAAGATGCAAGAAAAGAACAAAACCATGAAGCTGAAGAAGGAAACAGGAAAGTGGTGTGAGTTCCATAAGAGCTCCACTCACAACACAAGTGAGTGTTGGGCCAAGAAGTCACTGGTAGCTAAGCTAAAGGCTTCGGAATCAGATGCATTTCTTGAATCTGAGTGAGAACCCAACAAGGTGAATGAAAAAGGGAAGCATATTAACGATGTAGAGCCCAACACCGCCATTGCCACCACGACGATCCAAAAGGAGGAACCCGAAGATCCAGAGCAAGAGGAGCACCTCTTCCAGTCCCATATGTGGGTAAAGAGTTCCCCGCTATAGTTCATTGTCAACAACGGGAGCCAAAAGAACCTCATTTCGGTAGAGGTCATGATGCGTCTAGTCTTACCGACCACAACACATCCCCAATTTTACACCATCGGGTGGCTTCACCAAGGACAAGATCTTCATGTGAGCTAGTAGTGTCACCTTCCATACAACATCAAGCCCTTCATGGATGAGGTATTATGTGATGTTGCTCCCATTGATGTTTGTGATGTATTATTAGGCCAACCATACTTGTGGAAGAAACATGTTGTGTATGAATCAAGGCCTCGGGCTATTATTTTTACTTTGGGGAATAACTTGTACAGGATACCAGAGGTAGCACCACCTACTGCCATCTCTTTGGTTACTACAAAGCAATGCAGTAAGCTCATTTCCAAAATAGGGAAATTTATTTTCCTAATGATACACCCTCACAGAAAGAAGAAGACAGTGGCCACGACCTCCAGATAGGGCCCCTCCGCATGACAACTACAAATGGACAAGGTCATGGAGGAGTACGAGGACATCTTCACCTCCCCCGTAGGGGTTCCTCTACACTGTCAGGTCAAGCACTCCATCAATCTAACCCCAGGAACACCGTTGCCCAATGGACCAATCTATCGACACTCCATTCTCAAGAACAACGAAATCAAGAGGCAGATTCAGGAGCTACTGCAGAAAGGTCACATCCGACTGAGTTCATCGCCCTATGTGAGCCTAATCGTGTTGGTACAGAAGAAGGATGGGACTTGGAGACTTTGTATTGACTATCGGGCGTTGAACAAGATCTTTGTCTAGAATAGGTACCCAATCTCGTGGATTGATGACCTTCTAGACCAACTGAAGGGGGGGAAATATTTCAACAAGATCGATTTGAAGTCAGGATATCACCAAGTACCAAAAGAACCCTTCAATGTGTGAAAGACAGCCTTCAAAGCCATGGAGGGCCTTTTTGAATGGTTGGTTATGCCTTTCAGGTTGACGAATGCTCCTACTACCTTCATGAGGCTGATGGATGACATCTTATAACCATTCACCAACTCATTTGTAGTGGTATACTTGGATGACATCCTGACCTTCAGCCAGAGTGGGGAAGAGCACCTCCACCACATCTGACAGGTTCTCCAAACATTGCGACAACATAAGTTATGTGCCAATTTGGAGAAATTCACTTTTGGTATGACCCATGTTCAATATCTGGGATACATTATTGATGAACATGGGGTGCATGTGGATCCAACCAAGATCCAAGTCATTCAAGATTGGCCATCTCCAACCACTTTCATAGAGCTCCACAACTTTTTAGGTCTTGCCAACTTCTACCGCAGGTTCGTCTTGGGATTTTCTCATATCACTTGGCCCTTGAGTCAAGTCACCAAGGGAGGTATGAAAGAAAAATTCTTTTGTTCTGAATCTCAACAGAAGACATTCATAGAGTTGAAACATTGCCTCTGCTCAGCACCAGTGCTCGCATTACTAGACTTACAACAACCATTTGAGATCAAGACAGATGCCTCTGATTATGCTATTTCGGCAGTCCTTACTCAACACAGGCATCCAGTGGCATATCACAGTGAGACACTTTCAGACACAGTTTAGAAGTATCCCACTTATGACAAAGAGATGTATTCCATTGTGCAGGCCTGCCGATAATAGAAGCATTACATTTTGGGGAAGGAAATGGTCATCCGCATAGACCACCGGCCCCTGCAATTCATACAGACACAAGGGAAGTTGCAGAATGATCGCCATCAGAAGTGGTCCACATACTTGCAATAGTTCCATTTGAATATCAAGTACAAGAAGGGTAGCACCAATAATGTTGCAGAATGCCTCAGTCGACCACCGATCATGGTGTTAACCATCGTGCTCAACTCTTGTGGGCACGAGACTTCTGATTGGCCACTTCTCTACAGAAGCAACCCAGAATTCGCTCACACATACCAGAAACTCTTGGAGGGTCAGCATGTTCTAGATTTTCACCTCCAGGATGCCCTGTTATGCCAACTGGGTCACCTTTGTGTTCCTTCAAGCGAGCGTACCAAGATGATTTGGGAAGCAAACTATAGTCAAGATGCTGGGCATTTCAGGGTCGAGAAAATGGTGGCAGTATTGCATAAGTATTTTTATTGGCTGAATCTTCGACAGGATGTCGGGAAGTACATTAGATCTAGCACTACCTGCACCATTGTCAAACCGACCATCAAGAAGAAAGGCCTCTCTACTCCGTTGCCTACCCCTAGTTGACCTTGGGAATCCATCTCCATGGATTACATGTCAGGCCTTCCTTCTACTAAGCATGGAAATGATTGCGTTTTTTTGGTCTTCAACAGGTTCTCGAATATGGCCATTGTGGCAGCCTGCAAGAAGAATATCACAACAGAAGCCACTGCTAAACTCTTCTTTAAATGAGTGTGGGTACACTTTGGGATTCCATAGTCTATCATCTCAAATCGAGACAATAGGTTCCTCAATACATTTTTGTCCAGTCTTTGGTCGATGCTATACACCAAACTCACTAAGTCCACAGCCTTCCATCCCCAAACTGATGGCCCGACAGAGGTTGTGAATAGGATGATTGTACACATTTTGTGCATGTACAACTCAAAGCATCCATGCATATGGGATGAGAGCCTCCCCTATGTTCAGCACACCTATAACTAGGCTCTCCACAACTTGACTGGCCACAACCCTTTTTAGGTGGGCTTGGGATTCAACCACTATGTCCCATTGATGTGGCCATGCCATTTTCAACTACTCAGTTAGATTTGACTCATGTCTAGTATGAAATAGATAAATAAAACAACTTCATTGAGCACATCCAACATATCCACCAACAGGTCCATGACATTCTGGAGAAATCAAAAGCCAAGTACAAGCAGTGACATGATCAACATCACGTGCCACACAAGTTTCAGGTGGCCGACAAAGTCTGGTTGCATTTGAAAAAGGAACGCCTTACCGAAGCCTATAGAAGACTTACACCACTCCGATATGGTCCTTACACCATTACCAAGTCTATGGGAGACAATGCATTTGATCTCAGCATTCTCCCATTCCTTGGCCTTCACCCATTGTTCAATGTGGACCCCCTTCAGCCATACTGTCCACCATTACAAGATACATCTGACATTGCAGTACAACTCAAACCAACAAAGTTAAATCTAGATTGCATGGAAGAAGCTTCAACTGATTGGATCATGGACACACAAATCAAGCACTGTCGCCATCAAAAGATCCAACTGTATCGAGTTTTCAAAGCAAGCCAACTCCTTCACCAGGGTAAGTGGCTCACCAGGGACCAAGTTGAGCAGAAGTTTCCTCATCTCATGGAGGAACTGAACACAATGGGGACCATTTCTTCCTAAGGGAGGAGGAATGTTCCAGGTGGATACTGGTGGCCACCCACCAATTCCACTTGGACCCCCACCATTGCTTCTTTCAGTTTTTTAGTTTCCTTAATTGTAGCACAATTTACTATTTTTAGCATTTTTCCAGGTCCTAAACTTCTGGAGAAATTTTGAGGCCATAAACGATGTTTTTTTGGCAATCTACCTGAAAATTTATCTTTTTCGTCATAGTCCTAGGAGAGATCTTTCCAACCGACTATCATGCACGTCAAACAGAGATAATATGACCAAGTCACGACCCCTGGAAGTTGGCTGTCCAACTAACCCCAACAGGGCCAATAAACTCTTGGCGTTACATCTCCTCTAGTTAGGGTTTTGGTTATTTAGGGTTTTCTCTTATTGTTAAATAATAATAAGGCCATTGAGCCTCAGTGTAAGGCAATTTAGAGGCATGAAGCTGCCACATCTCTTCTCAGGGATAAGCTACAATCGCTCGAGCTAGTTTATTTCCATTTCTGTTACTAGGCATATATCAATATTTTACATTAATTAAATGAAATATTATTTCTACTGCATCTCTGTATTTATGGTTATTTCTGTAATTTGTTGCGTTCCTTTTTAAATCTGGATCAATATTCAAGAAAACTCTTTAGAAAATTGAGCACAACATTTATGTATGCTCTCATTATAGGGTGTTTAGCTTAATACTCTCCTTTATTTATTTTTATAATTAACTCAGCATCCCCTTGAATGGATATTCTCTTGGCACCTAATTTTTTCAACAACTATGATCCTAATATAAGGGATTCAAACTCTGCTCTATTATTGGTGCATTGAAAGTTGAGCTTGTATGAATGACCTTCAGCATGATTGTTTCTTGTGTTTACCACCCATATTCCTGCTCCAGAACCATCTTTGCTACAAGAGCCATCAAAGCTCATGTTCTAAAGAGGTTCAGGAAGAGTGTTTGGTTCTATTGTTTTTGTTTGGTTTGAATATGTTTTAGAAATTTTAGTTTCAGCATTGATCACCTTGAGTGTTGATGTCTCCATCATCATAAAGAATGAAAGAGTCTAAATATAAGAGGACAATGTAAAGTGGATAGTTGTGAGGCTTCTCTTGACTACTCACCATGAATTCCATCAAAGTTTCCCTATATAATCTTCTTTGCTACCCAAAAACTGGTATGGTGGCAAAGTTCATATCCATCTGTAGAGTACCTTGTAATTTTTCTTCCCATGAGCGTGACAACAACATGCCACACTTAGGGGGAATATTTGCAACCATTATGTCCATTACTAGACTTTTGGCCAAGATTTGACCTAAAGTAACACATAGGTCTTTGATGAGACCTATACATCTTACTTTGCTAGAATCAAAAGAATATAAGTCTTTATAAGTTCTAGTAATGTCAAGTCGCAACTTCTCATAACATCTTTAGGCATTAAACTGTGGGAACCACCTGAATCTAAAATAGCATTATGGAGAATCTTGTCAAGAATATTTAGGCTAACATAGAATGGAGGAACTCCTCCTTCCTATGGTTTTGCCTCAACTTATAGCCCAAATAACAGTTCAGACTTGTCATCATCATTCAGATTTACAGAGTCTGTGTTTTACCCTATATTTATAGCTTTCATCACTTGAGGTCTGTACATGTTTTTGTTCATTAAATCTGTTAAGGAAATAGAAATTTTTAGTTTTTCTAATTCATTCTCAATGTTGAACACTGTTTGAATCTTAATCAAGTTGGGAAGTTCAGATTGATCTATAATTTCTTTTGATATAGGCTCTTTTCGTTGACTAGTAGTTGGGATATCAGTTTGAGTAGTGTTAGAAGCACTATCAACTATCTTTATGACAAGAATTTCTACTTTCTTTTTACGAGAATTATCAATAGTTTTCTTAGGAAGAATTTCTGTGGTTTTCCTATGGTTTTCCTAAGATCAATTTCAGAGGATTTTCTAGCAAGATTATCAGTGTTTTTACTATTGAGAGTGTCTAAATAATTTTTTCTCCCAAGGTTATATTGCCTATGGACCTCCATGATGGCATTTTCAAAACCTTGTTTATATTCATCTTATTCTTCAGAGTCAAGTTCAGTTTGAGCTAGGAGAAAATTTTCTTGCTCCTCTTGAGTGAGAAAAACTATTTCATCATTATTTATTCCCATCAAATTTATTTGATTGTCATCCAAATATTCAATAACATTACCCTCATCATTAGTGTATTTTTCCTGAGAAGGAGGCTGAACGTGCTAATCTCGACCCTTTTGTTCTCGTTGTTGGATTTGGGGAACATTCCTTATAAAGTTTGGCTTCTATTTTGAGGAGCATTTTGATTCTCTCTCACTTGAGTTTGGCCATTTATGTTTACTCTTTGCATAATCATTTCCACTACCCTCACTAGGTTATCAACTTTGTGATCAGAGGCAGAAGTGGAAAGCTCTTCTTTTATAGGAACCCTATATTCAGATTTTAGTTTGGCCTTCTTGGTTAAGATGTTAGCTTCAAATTTTATAGCATTAGCTTTCATTTCTTCCAAAGTTGTCGGGTCTCTCTCTTTAAGTTGATATTCCATGTCTACATCAAAACCATCAGGAAAATCAATTAAAACTAGGCCTGGAGAGGGATTGATGTCTGTAGGAATGGCATTGTAAACAATATTAAACCATTCACAATATTCTTCCACAGTTTCATTTCGCTTACTTTTCAGTATTTTATATTCATTTAGGAGTTGAAGTGGATTTTTCTTGATTCCCCATTTAGCTAAGAAATTTTGATGGAATGCATCAAGGTTGGCTATACTTCCTACAGGTAAACTCCTAAACCATTTCTTAACATCACCTCCTAAACTTTGAGCAAACAATCTCATTTTTACATCAACTTCATCTGCTTCTTGAAGGTCAAACACATCATTCATTCTATCCACATGCTGTTGAGTTGTATGGGAACCGATGTTGTCAAAGGTCAGGATTTTAGATTGGTAATCTCCAGGAATAGCATTTAGTTGTCCTGGTAAAACCAAAGGTGCATACCTACCTACCATAGTTGGTCTGAAAGATTGACTGGAAGATGGACCTGTGGTAGGTGTGGTTGTGATAACTATAGGGATAGTAGGAATAACAGACTGAGATATTATAGGTGAAGAAGTAGAGACTATGGAATGAATAGGACTAGGGGGTTTTATATTAACAGACCAGGAAGATTGGCTGGAAAAAGACGTTGCTGCAATGGTTAAAGCTGAAAATTCAGCAAATTTTTTAATATAAGCTTCATCAATGGATGGGTTCAAAACTGAAACTAGACCCTGTAATTTATCAAATTGTTGTAAGGATTCAAGATCAGGATTTGTTTCAAAAGGTTGGGTTTGGGGTATATATGGTTGCAGTATGGTTTTGTCAATGATAGTGTGATCTACAAAAGTCTCAGATTTTGATCTAAACAAACTATGTTGTAAAGGCAAATCAAACTCTATATCTTGAATAGTTTTAATTTTCTCTAGAAGAGAGTTAGACCTTGACAAAGGACTATTGTCAGGAAGAGAATTGAACCTAGACAAAGGACTATTACTACCTTAAATCTCTATAAAAAAATTCTTTCTCACTAATTTCTCTAGATTATCTACAAATTCAGCAGGGCTGGGATCAGGGTGAGCTCTAGTGAAAATTATTTTGGGAACCAGGTCTATTAAAACTCATCACACAACTTCATAAAATCAAAATTAATGATACACTAAAATATATACAAGACAACAACCTCGGATCATGTATTTCATAATGATATATAAGCTTTAATTTATAGAAATAATGATTGAATACTAGGGAATAATGACTTTTTAAGCTAAAGAGTTTTCATTCCCCAGTATGGTCACCATTATGTTGTCATTCTATATTTTTGAGGTTGAGGGAGTAAACACATAGGAATGCATCAAAACCACTTTGGAAGCTAGGATCTAGCCCTGCCAGCTTCAAAGAGTGATCTCTCTGTAAAATTTAGCTTTGTTTTTATGTAAATTTTAGGCTATTTATGACTATAGTGATTATTTTGATTTGAATAGTTTGGTTGATTAAACTTTCATAATTCCATTGGGCTATGGAGTTTATAGATTAAAATAGATTTGGCATCAAATTTTAGAGGAGTTTCATAGGGCAAGCTAGGTTGCACTATTTGGATCTTTTCAGAAATTTAAATGGATTATCAGAGAATAGAAAATGTAAAATTTAGTGAAATTAAGGAGCAATTAAGAATTCCTTAATTTGACTTCAGTGGAAAACATGAAAATTACTAACAGCTAGAATAGGTTACTCCAAATAAAAAACCCTATTCATCACAGTTTTTGTTAAGTAATTGAGATATCATAACAAGAGAGAGATAAAAACAATGTTTAAACAAATAAACAAAAGAAACACATCACCATTTAGTACACCACATGAATCCTATGAAAAGGTCCCTGTATTATTGATGCTCCAACACTTTCAAAAATTACAATATGTAGAGGAAATTACATTCAGAAATCATCCCTTAATACTTCAAACAGTGAAGTATTTATACTAATCATTACAAAATCGTTGTCTCAAGAGACAATGTATTATTATCCTAATTACAAAAAATAAGATTTATCTATGGCAGAAAAATAGGCCACATAGACAGCTGGAAGGAAAGGTGGCTCTATTTTGGTGGATTCGGTTGCTGAGTCAACCTGAAACCATGTTGCATTGATGTACTAGTTGTTGTCTTACTGCACCCGAATTACCTTTTTAATCCTAAAAATCACAAAGTTCTTCCCATCTCTTTTCATCGGGTATGGTTTATTTAATCACCCTCCAGTAAATTTCATCAACCTCTGTTTATTTAGCAAAAGTTGGCTTCACTACAAAAACATGTTTTACCTCATTTTGTATGTAGAACTTATCTTCCATGGTTTCTAAAAATGCTTTTTTTGTCATACTATCCTATATCCCACTGAGCTTGATACTTCTTCTAGCCATTTCCTTCATCTCCAGAACATAACCTTCCTTAGTGATTAATTTATCATTTATCACATAAATGTTGGGCAACCCTTTTTGGATTAATGCTTCAATTCTATTGTAGAACCTATTTACTCCCAACTCTAATGTTTCACATCTTTCCTCCAATTGATCAATGAGGTTCCTTTTGGCCAAAACTTTCTTGACTTCTAAAATAGTGGTAGTTCTATCACTGATTCCTGATTCTTCAAGTTCATATTTTGACTTAGAATGCAACAATCTGATTATGTTGGAGGCCTCTGTGGGAATTTCTCCAAGCTTCTCCCTTCCCTAAACAATGGTCTCTATGGATTTTCTATCAATTCTTTCTATTCAAAGGTGATTTGGATAGATGGCTAAATCTCATTCGTAGAGTCTAGAATACCCATCCAAATGGTTTCGTTGGCTTGGGCCAAGGTCTAACCAATTGAGGTATCCCTTTCTACCTTCTACAACTTCTCCAACGATCTCTGTGATTTTTGCACTTCAATAAGATGAGAAGCTTCATCTTTGGCTTTCTGTACTTTTAAAGCTTTGAGCTGCCCTTGCAAAGTATTGATCTCTTTTGACTGGATTGACATGTTCTCCATTGTCTTTTTTACATGTTCAGCACTTGCAGTATGAGTGGAAGAAGTAGTTGTAATGGGTGTTCCTATTGCTGGAAGTTGAGAAATGGGTATGGCATTGAGGGGAACAATGGTCATCTTCTGACTCTGTTCTTTCTCCTTTATCATCTTATCCATTTTTGCCTTCATCTATCTAATCTGTATGTTCTGCTCTATAATAAGCTTCATCATGTCAGCCTTTTGTGCCTCGTTTTCTTCAATGTCCTTGGTTAATGGATCCTTTGTAGCTGAAAACTTAAGCTACTTTCTCGATGCTGCAATGTCCAAAATCTGCTTCTTAATAATATCCTCTACAACATTAACATCTTTAGGATCATATGTTATCTTGATTATCAAATCTTCCAAAGACTTAATCCTATTAGCATTTGCTAAGGAGGATACATTTTCCATTTTTAACTTTGACTAAACATTGGCAAAGGAAACCTGCAACTTGGACGATGACATAGCAATATTACTCAATGTAGAAGATATCATCTCACCAGTTTGCTTATCCATCTCCATTTGATCAATGGGATGAATGTCTTTGGTGCTAAACTCAAATATAGTGCTCTTGTAGTCTGCTATTATTTTTGGCTGTGGAATTTGGGCCTCAAGGAAAGCCATTGCATCTTTCCATGCTCTGTGTCAAAAACTAATAACAATCTGCTCTGTGAGCTAGAGGTCTACTTCCAAAACTGATTATAGGTACTATTTTTAAGGATCTCATTCTTAAGCTTAATCCCCCTGTACCTATCAAAAACTGTATTTTCCTTCTCTCCTTGGACCTTCTATGAATCTAGCTTTGTATCCTTCTAACCTTGTGATTATGAAGGTTCGGTAGAAGATGTTATAAATTTGGTGCTTGCAGGTGGTGAGTCTGTAATTATGATGGCAGCTTGCCCTTCTGTCTCTTTCTCCACATCTGTCCTAGGAATCAATTTTGTCCTTTTCCTATAATCGATCCTGAACTCTTTGGCTTCACTTCTTGTTGTTGATGATGATCCCTAATCTCTTTTTCTTTTACTCGATTTCTCCTGAGGAGTGGAAGCCTGCAAACTGGAAGTAGAAACGAGTTGTTCTTTAGCTTCCCTGCAAGGTGTTTTCTGTCCATTCCAACTTATTTGCATACTTTTCTATTTCAAGCCTTGAAGTATGGATGTAGGGAGTACTTTTATTTTCTACTTTGAGATTTGAAATAATACCACAAGGGTCATAAGACCATGTAAAACTCAATTTTAACTTCATCTCTTTAAGTATTTTGTCTACTTCATCACCAGTTGTCCCGATATTACATAAAAATTGGCCCACCTGTGCCTTTATGAAGAATCGTAATTTCGTTTTAGCCACCACAAAATGAATGTCATCAGAATTTAACATATTTCTGGTGTATTCCAGGGAAAAAATCCTCATGGCGAGGTATTTAGGGAGTTTTTATGGTGCCAATTCGCAACCGTAAACTCTAATTTTTGTATAGTTTTGGTATAAATACCAATCCCAATTCTTGGATTGACCTATTAGATGTAGAATTATTTTAATATCTTCAATGATTCTGGTTTGTATTGAACTATTAAGGATGTTCATGGCTGGGTGAACAAATTCATCAATAAACTTCTTGTAAGAGAATTCATGCTACTCTTTCATGACCAATGAGGTCCAAAAAATCATTGGCTGATGGCTTCCTGCATCATCAAGTTTCTGCATTGCAAAATTGAACTTATCTGCTTGATAATAAAGGAACATGTAAATTAAAATCGAGGTGTAACTAAACACCTGTGGGAATTCTATCAGCCAAGAATTAACTGAAATTGAATACAATGGATTGCTTAATGTCTGTGGAAAATATGGAGAGGAAACCTAAAATGGTCTCATCTACCCATTGATTAGAATAATAACCCAAAATATAGGAAATTATGGATATAATTCACTTAGCTTGATCATGAAATATGGAGGAAGGGTATGGAGGATTCTCCTTAGGTAACTGGGCATTCTCAGGCAAGAAGATCTCAAAGATTTTGGCTCTGGTAGCGGAATCCAGCTTTTGATAAAGATGGGTGAGGGCTTCTAAGGAGAAAGGAGCATTATTTTCCACAAGGGATGATAACATCATTTGGTCTATAGATTGGGTAGTAATTGTAAAGAGAATGTCAATAGATGGGGCCATGATAGCTCTTTGGGTAGGGACATAACAAGCCTAACATTTTCTCCTCTATTCAGGGGCTGGGAAGGTTAAAGGGAAGATATAAAGGGGAAGGTTTGACTCCTAGAGTCCAATTTCATCAGTTTTATTTGCATGCTTGTCTTCCAACCAACAATATAACTCTAAAAAGTCACAGTCAAATTTTGTTTCATTAATCTGATAATCTCTATTAGCTAAAGCGATGTGATCTAAATCTACGGAGGGAGGGATCAAGGGATTAAAAATTTTATCTTGAGTTTTTTTCTTGGGAGGCATGACTATATTAGTGAAATATAAGAGAAATTGATAAAATATCTTACCGGGAAACAACGGGGGTAAAGAATTGTCAGGGGAAGGAGACAAAGGACTGTCAATTTCGATCTGATTCTGGTTGAAGAAATGCTCTAAGAACAATCACTATATAAAAGATGTCAAGTACAAAGAATAATAAGTGAAAGGGAGGAAAGCGATGGTTTCAAAAGCTTTTAATCAATGTTGTGAAATTCATATTGGAAATGGCATGGGACCATTAAGTTTGAACAGTTACACGAGAATTGCGAATTGAATACCGAATGGTTATCTTTGTCAAGAGAGCATTTAATTGGTTAACAACTAGACGACATGGCAGGAGGTGAGTGGCGTAGGTGTCATGTTGGGGACGCGGTAAAGCGGGTGAAGGGAAGGCATTTTCAGAGGCAGTAGCAGGTGGTAAGTAGTTTCAGTCGGGGGGCGCGAAATACAAAGAGGGTGCCACATAGGGATGTGACCCGATAGGAGAAAAAACCTTTTCAGACCCCCCGATGGTAAAGGTAGGACAGGGGGGGTGGGGGAAGAATGATACAAACATGGATCGTGAGGGGGAGAGGATCCTGATGCTCCTGACTGCAATGTCCTTTAACCGAATACGACAAAGAAAAATTCGTCGACATGCGTCTTTTATCTTTTGCCTTCAGACTTACGATAACGGTGAAATAAGAGATATACAAAACATTTTATCCTATAGTGCATGCTTTTCATTTTTACAATGTCCTTAGACTTAGGATAAAATGGAATAATAGGCATATATTTATAAAACAACTATTTTACCTACCCTTAACTAAACTAACTTTTTATTCTTCTAAGGGGTGCACTTGGACTAGCAAACCCACCTGATTTTCTTTTATAAAAAATGAAAAACTATCTAACCTATCCTTTATTTATCCTATTGATTCAGATTAAACGTTTGAATCAATGTCATTTTCTACCTAACTACTGATTTACCGAGATTAGACTATTTGGCAAATCTTTATTTGCTAACCTAATTTACAGAAATTTAAACATGTTTAACCATGATTACACTGTATGATTAAACAAATAGCTATTGATTGTGGCATTTTGAACAAGCTGCACACAACCTTTATTTAACAACGATGAAGAAAACTATCTATCAGCAGTGGAATTTAGACTTGCAACACTTTTAGTGTTATTTCTTTTTGTTTTTCCTTTGATGGGGTTCTATTTTTCATTCTTTTTTCAATATTTTTGTTTTTCCTCTTTTTTATTTATACCTTCTTTTCATTTTTTATTTTAATTTTCTTTTATTTGGAAATCATTTGCAGATTGACAATTATTTACAGTATAAGTCTCCTAAGATACAATACTCAAATACCTTGAGATCCTGTCAATTATAGGACCCTAATAGGGCCTAATATGTAATAACCTTCTAGGTACATATGAATGTTTTTGAAGTCACTCCAGACTTTTGGATACATAGAAATGACGAGCTTGATTAGGTTTGGGTTCAAGATCAAGCTAACTTCCTTAACATCAAGGGGAATTATGACGAAAAATAAACCAAGCCTAGGCTAAAGCGACGAGTGAGATTTTAACTGAAGGTATACAGGTTTTGAAATTTTAATTTGAAATGAATAGAAAAGTAACTTGGTTTCATGATATTGGAGTCTGACAAACTCATCGGTTCTGTGAGGAAACAATATGTAGGCATGGTCAATATGTTGGGTTCAGGCCAAATGAAATGGAAAGTTTATTATAGTAGACTATGAAAAATCATCCTTGATCCTATGAGGAATTTTTTTATGAGATACTTCTTCCTTGAAGGGAGCACTAAAAGTTGCAGCTGCACCAACAATATCTACACACAGTTCTCTTCCCCTACCTGAATGGCTTCTTGTACATGAAGAGTCCATAGTTTCATTATTTGCATCGAAAAAGACAATCCAGAGTTGTCTATCTCTGCATAAAGTCTTGGTTTCAAATGGGGCAAGTGTTGCTTCAAGGCCTAATGGAATAGAAACAATTTTTTTAAAATTATAAGATTCTGAAGCACCAAACCTTTTCAGAATGTCATCTTATATAATCATTCTTTCTATTGAAAACTCAGGTGTTATTCCTTCGATATCTAAACTCACATCTTGTCAAGATGCTTGTCAACTTTTGCTTGGCTACCAAAATGGAAACTTTATACATACATATGACTCAAGTCTAGTGTATCTTGATCATATCATAGTGGCCAAGGAGATTTCCTCTTAGTTAACAAAAAACAATATGTCTTCCTTTCTATACAATGTCAATGCAAGGGAGAAGTATCTATCAGGTGAGGATATCTTGAAATTGGTGGAAGAAACTCTTCGGAAGAAGTTGACTTCAAGTAAAGGGCAGACTCCATCAAAATCAGAAATGGATGATTTGAAGCCCAAGTACACAAATTTATAATTTTACTAACACCCATTTTTGTAGGCTTTGAAAGATATTTTTTAGTCCCTTTACCATTACCCAATTTTGTAGGATTTGAAAGATACATTTAGCCTCTATAGTTAATTATTAGCCATAGCCAAGCCTCGGGAAGATTTACTAGTTTAACATTAATAAGTTGTGGGGCCTAATATGCAATAATATTCTGGGTACATACTGGAGTTTTTGAAGTCACTCCAGAATTTTGGGTATACAGAAATGACGAGCTTGATTAAGTTTGGGCTCAAGATGATTCAATTATTTTTTTTTGTCATTGAGAATCAATCTGATTTCCTTAACATCAAGAAGAATTATGACGAAAAATAAACCCATACTAGGCTAAAGCGACAAGTGAGATTTTAACAACAACTATACAGGTTTTGAAATTTCAATTTGAAATTAATAGAAAAGTAACTTGGTTCCATGATATTGGAGTCTGACAAACTCACCGGTTCTATGAGGCAACAATATATCGGCATGTTCAGTGTGTTGGGTTCCAGCCAAATGGAAATGGTGAGTTTATTACAATAGACTATGCAAAACCATCCTTGATCCTATGAGGAAAATATTTATGAGATAATTCTTCCTTGAAGGGAGCACTAAAAGTTGCAGTTGCACCAAAAATATCTACACACAATGTCCTTCCCCTACCTTCATGGATTCTTGTATATGGATAATTCATAGTTTCATTATTTGCATAAGGAAAGACAGTGCAAATTTGTCTAGCTCTGCATAAAGTCTTGATTTCAAATGGGATAGGTGTTGCTTCAGGTCCTGGTGGAATAGAAACAATATTTTAAAATTGAAGATTCTGAAGCACCAAACCTTTTCATAATGTTAGCTTATATAATCATGTTTTTTATTGAAAACTCATGTGTTATTCCTTTTATATCTAAACTCACATCTGGTCAAGTTTCCTATCACTATTTGGTTGGATACCAAAATGGAAACTTTATACATGCATATTAGCTAGGTCTAACGTATCTTGATCTTGTCATAGTGATCAAGAAGATTTCCTCTCATTTAACATAAAATAATATATCTTCCTTTCTAGCCAATGTCAATGCATGGGAGAAGCATCTATCCGGTGAGGAGATCTTCAAATTGGTGGAAGCAGCTCTTTCGAAGAAGTTGACATCAAGTAAAGGGCAGAATCCATGAAAAACATAAATTGATGATTTGAAAGCCAAGTACGCAAATTTATAATTTTACTAACACCCATTTTTGTAGGTTGTGAAAGTTAAATTTGGCCTCTATAGTGAATTCTTCAACTTCCACACACAAATCCTATGGAGAGGAAAATTTATAATTGGTAAGAAACAATACTCTATGAGTGTACATACATCATTGCAACTAAAAAGAGATGTTAAATTTACAATGGGATATGCATTTGGAACTATTATAAAACTATTAAAACAAATTTCAAGTGAGCGGTCTTCCGTGACACCTATATATTATGTGTTCATTAAAATATGGATTAATGTGGATTCCTTCATTCTTTGGGCAAACATCCATAAATTTTATTTGTGCTCCATGTTAATAAAAATAGTATTGCACAAAATGAAGATGAAAAATTGATTACACGATAAATAGTCCTTTAATAAGTTGGGGCATGTTTGGAATTATTTGGGATTTTATTGTTGCTAAATTAACAAATCTAAAATTTGAAACAATTTCTTTAGTTTACTAGGATCTGCTTCTAACACTGAAATGACCCATAGCATCAATTACTCTTAATATTAAAAAACATAGCATCAATTACTCTTAATATTAAAAAACTTGTCATGAAAGAAGCATAATATGGATTTGGTTACCCTGTTATTAGTTTGCAGTAATGCAGGTCAATTTCCAAACACGGGAAATACAAAAGTATCTAAAACGGCTTCCAGTATAAGTCAATCTTTATTAGTTTTTTATGTTAGTAGTTTCGGAGCAACATATTTTTGGAGCCTAAGGAGGCATTGGATTTGAATAACATGAAGTGAAACAAGCTTCTATAGAATATTTTGGGGACGTTATCCTCTACGCTAGCAGGTAAAGTTGTGAATATCAAAAATGTATCAGAAAATATGATGATTATATGTCTTACTCGTGCTTATAGGCTTAGCGTTCATGCATCCAATGTTTTTACAACAAGACACCATTCAAGCAGTCATGTTGTAGGCAAGAGAATTGAAATCTATGAAACTCGTAGTTCATGTGTTGATATTGAAACTACTTAACATCCTTTAAACATAAACCCCGCACTCAAGGAGAAAAAGTTGAAAAATACCTCTTCTTGTTTATCCATGTACAAATAATGTATGCCTTATGCGTTTGGGTTGCCAGGGATTAAAATCTTATGGACTCATACAATCAATATTGCCACTACAACCATATAGCCCAATGGTCTTTGTTTTGGAGACTTTTAGGTTTCAAAATCATATACATCATATTTGTTAGGTGCCCAATTTCTATCCCTAATAATTCCCTAGAAAAAAGAAAAATAGGCCACTCTAAGAAAAATAGGGAGCAACATACAGGTAAATGGAGATGTTCAAAAAAATTTAAGTGGCTAGTACAGATCTTCAAAGCCATGGTGAGAGCATATCGGTCCCTAATAAGGACATAATTACATCAGCTTGACATCAAAAAACAAATTTTAGCATTGTTGTAAGCATATATGCTGGCATGAAGGCAACATGGGTCTTATTTTCCTAGTTCTATTGACCCACAAAATCCTCCAAATCATCTCCAGACATTACTTATTGCGCAACTGACAAAAACATACCCTCACCAATACAGAGCATTGTATGCAAAATGTTTCCTCAAATAACTATTTATTTCAAGGTACTCAATAAAATTTCCACTACAAAAATACCACCCCAACTTATTCTGAATTTGTCTACTCTTTTGGTTGCTTAACTGTGTGAGAGTGCTCCTCCTTGAATTTTTCTTTCTGTAGAAGTGTTCTTTGATTTTCAATCTTATTGAAATTTTAGCAATTTCTACACAATTTTTCTCTGCAATTTTTTGTTGAGAAGTAACCTTTCATTTAAGAAGGTATGGTCTGCACCAAATAACTTCAAACCTTAAGAGAACAAAAGGTATTAATTTTGACATGAAATACTAGGTTTGTCCTTTACATGCCTTCAAGGAAAATATTAACAATATTTTCCTAATAACATCTTACATACAATGAGGGCATTTGGATTTTCTTGCATCCAAAACCTTTGCAATATTTACTCCATGTTTTCCATTTCAAGTTGCTTAATGCTAGTATATTGCATCAAGAGGTCAATTCTACAAGCAGTATGATTGGAAACATGATTGGGTATGGAAAGACCTCTCTTTAGAGAAAATAGAGTCAAGGGCACAATTCACACTACAAAATAAATCAAGAACATGTAAAATGCAAAGTAGGAAAATGGATAAGCAGTCCAAACGTCACAAGCCATAGTGCAAAACCTTACTACCAGCTGATAAGCATCAATTTAACCATTTCTCTTTACAATGGATTGCCCTCAAAATTTAAAAAGCTAAAAAACTAACAAGTAAAGAACCCACAAATATTTATTAGACAATCTGCTACTATTAATTACCATATGGTGGAAGGCATTCTATTTTTAATTAAAAAGCACCCAGTACAAATTTGTAACATATTTTCTACACCAACTAATCTTATGAATAGAAGTTCCAACTATTTTCAGAATTAAAGACCAAAATAACCAAAGGAGATATTAACAAAAAGGTGTGACCATCAATCACATACCAAGGCACCTCAAACAAGAATACAATATGATATACCCAAAGGAAGTTGGGAAAGATGTTCAACTGGGGAAGCGTCCACATCCAGTGTCATGTTACACAATTTGATCAGTTGTTTTAAAAAACCCTCGTGAACAATTTCCCTAGCTTATTACAGTATCTTGCGACCGTGGGGACTTCCAATCAACTGTCATGGGAATTAGCTCACAGTGGAAAAAGTGAACGCCATAATGAAAAATGTGAACAAGAATTCTTGCAAAGTTTTGAAGACTACAATAGGAATCTCACATAAGTAATAAATCAGATTGGAGCACTGGCACTCCACTTATCATATGATTCCAACAAAAAAAGAGTGATGGAAGTGCAGGAAATCATGAAGACCTTAAAGAAGTGAAAGGAAAAGAAGATAGCATATCTAAAGACGCGGAAGAAAAATCTGGCAAGAGAGATTTGTGACAGGTTAGAGGCTTGTGGCTACACATGGAAACATAGCAGTGATGGAAACACCGTTCTAGAATTTTCAGAGGTACCATTAAAGGGAAATGTTGCAGAAAATGAAGTGGTTGAATCAGAGGCAGAGGTATCCAATCTCCCTTTAGAACAATGTATCAGGATTTCTCTCCATGATCAAGATACAGGAAGCTTCATATTTGTTGTTTTTCATAAGGTCTCTCATTTCTTTGTTGAAAAACATAAATCAAATGAAGCACAGACGTAGCACATGAGAATTTTGACAACTATTATTTTTAATCAGGGAAAGGGTAAAGATACATTTGGAATGGAAGCCTTCTAGATGGTAATGGAGGGTCAGACATGCCTCTCAGATTAGCATGCAGAACTACAAGAGGAAACATGCTTAATAATTACTTCTTTTGTGGTTGATGGCATTGTGGTAAATCCTGGTATTGTTTTACCGGATACTTATGTGAATTCCCTTTACTTTAGTAAGTTTGACCTTACAATTCTAGTAGATGCAACAACGCTAGATCAAGACATTCCCAATATTGTTGATAATTGCTTCACATGAGTAATACTTCATGTTGAAAGATTGATTTTTACACAGTCTCCATCTATGTTATTTGAACTTCTTAAATATCCATCTTGCTTTTCTTTATGGAAGGGATGACCCATTGATTCCAGTCGAAGAAAATGGTTTTTGCAGGCAACATGCATGAGTTTATCTCTAGAGATGGGAAACTTAGATGATTTAGCTCAAAGAAAAAGACTTGATTGTTGGACAACATGTTTCCATTGGTTATAGTACCACTTCTAGAGATGTTGAGGGAATTTATTTCACGCTTGATTATGGTATTGTTATTGAACATGAGCTTTTTGGGGCAAAGGATCACTCTATCCCTGGTGTATGATCTTGTTGGAGTTGTATCAGATGAAAAGTTGCTTGATCTATTGGATTTTCCTTGTCAACTGATGCAGCCAATACTATAGGAAAGGTTAGGGAGTTGATAAGTTAGGGCATTGAACCCATGGCTTTGATGTCACAATTGGTAACTCTGATTATGGGTATTCTAGCTGGCAGTTGTAAAGCAGGAGAATATTTGTACACATTTGATCATGCTTATCGTGGAGAATTCAAGGAATTCCTCAGCATGCATTCGTCAAACAGAAGAGGAACAAGTGTTCTTACATAAATATGTATGCTAGAAGTTTTGAAACGATTGGCAGCAAACAATATGTCTACCTTATGGCAACGATATGCTCATCCAGTGTAGTATGTTGTTGAAGAGACTTGACTCTTGGTTTCCCATGAACAGAAAGGAATTCTCATTATCATTCTTCAAAAATGTCCAAAACATCTCACCCTGGAGGTTAGGAGTGAAATTGGTGATACCCTTCCAATTTTACACCTTTCATCACCTCTCTAGAAATCCACATCAGCGAGGGTGGAATCAACAACATGACACGGGATGGATTGAACTATTCAATTCAAACCCTCAAACTAGAAAATTGTAAAAGACATCAAAAATCTTAATATATGCTCTGCACATCTGGGAACTTTTTGGTTGGTTAATTTCTATTCATTGGATACCTTGGCTATATACTGCCCATCACGGACAAAGTTATCTCTTAATTTTGTGCCTAAAGAAGATGATTCAACTGACCTTTGTAATCTGATAGATAACTTGGGCCAAGGCTACCCAAGATTGTCCAAGTTACATGTTGCTTCTTCCTGTTTAAACCACTTTGTAGTACTTGCACTTGCAAGTGCAAAGTTTAGATATTTACATATGTTGTTTCATACATTTGGATTGGACATTACTAATGCATCTGTGGTTTCTCAGGCATCAAGTTTTAATTTTTTGCAGCTGCTAGATTTGAGTAGATCAAGCATCACTGAGAGGGGACTTGGTATTATATGCAATACATTTTTAGGAACACTCTATAAGCCTCTTATAACTCTTTGTCATAATACATCCATTTCTAGACTCCAAATAGTGGCTATGTAGTTAAGCTGGTGAAGCAAAACAATAGACAAAGAAAGATATGAATAGATACTCGCAACTTCAATACAATTGAGACCTATAAGGCTACAAAAGAGAAAGACATTCATTGAATCCATGGCTGTTGCTCCAACAACTGGTGAAGCTAGTGCAACCTTTATAGTGTAGGGAAACTCGTGCTACCTATGTTGCTCTGACTAGAAGAATTCAAATAGTACAACTGGTAGAGATGATAGAGCTGGTAGAGATGGTAGAGTCAACACATTTATTGGTCTCAAGGGAAATGCGCTCCTCCTCTTTTTACACTCACGCCAATGAATATATAAACCATGTTGAGGAACAAGAGAAATTTAGGGCCCAATAATCTTTACACGAGCAAAATCACCATTCTAAGGAACATACAGTAACTAATGAATTGGTCCTCAAGCATTTGAGATAGAAAAAACTTACTCTTTGGGGTTTCTCTGGTATCCATGCCCTGTATCTGGGCTATCTAGAGCTTGTGGATCTAAATATAAAGGCTTCCAAAAACCTTAATCATGACAAAACGTTGCTGCAATGCCTTGCCCTACAAGTGGTACATGTTGCATACTATGATGGTGTTAGTGAATGCAGTTCAAAGAAAGGTGGATTGTTCCTTCCAACATGAGCTCCACCTCCTTTCAATTCTCTCATCCATATTCAACACAGAGTCAATATTAGCAATGAAGTGTGAGAGATTCAAAGGTAGAGGTTTTATACATTAAATGAGATACCATAAATTTTGAATGGAATGAAGTGGACTTGCAAGAAAGAAACGATCACCTCCAAGGAACAGTCATAGAGGTCAACGCGAGCACCAATGGCATAGTCGCAAAGTTGTCAGATTTTCTCATTGATGATTGTAAGTTAGTCTTGTCACATATACGTAGGTTGTGTAAAATTGCATAATCCTTCTGTATAAGCAATGGGTGAGCCCCTAATTATGTCGGTGCATAGAAGCGCATCCTGTAGTCAAAACTATTCGAGGCCTTATTTTGTATCAAATCTATAAGCAGGTCTCTGAAATTATAGAAGAACGGAAATTCGATTTCCATTTTCTGCAAGTTACACACATACGACACTAAACCTGTATTCTGAGCGCCCACCAGGAGAAGTAACATGAAAGGAGCGCCCACCAGGAGTAGTAACATGAAAGGTAAAGAAGATTAAAATGAACTAATAGTGATGATCATGGTTGCCTCAAATGAAATAATATAACCTCTTGCCTCAAGAATGAAAAGATTTTTTTTGCTCTACAAATATCACAAGGAAGAAGGCATCACAATACAAATGTTTTGTGAGTGAAACACTTACTACCACGAATCATCACATACAAGAATCAAAAACATGTATTTCACAAAGAAATACCAATATAATAGAATGGACACCTCCAAAAGGAAGCATGAAAAGTTCCAATCTGAGATTGAAAACCGCATCCAACGAGCGATTGCTTACTGCAAGAAATCTCATTCGACTAATCGAAATAATATGATCTATACCGTCTAATTTTTGCAACTATCAACTTCAAATCTAGAAGAATGTGTTGTTGGTCATCCTAATGATTGTTATCTATTTGGTTCAACATTGCAACTTTTCATTAGGGAATAAAAACCTAGATTGGGTTAAGAGTAATGATGTCCCATGAGGTTAGTTTACATATATTTTAGAAATTTGGCATTACAGATAGAGCTTTCCATATCATTATTCTTATCGTATGTTCATAAACTCTTCTCAGCGAGGGGAATTAGAATTAGAGACAGATTAATCTTCACTAAAAAAGGACAATATATACGGAGAGAGCCCAAAGTGAGCCTTTTCCTTCCCTTAATTCAAGACTATCTCTATATTTTTTTAATAATTTGTTATTTAATTAATTTAAAAAAAAAGTATATTTTAATATATAACATATAAAAAATTTCTATTTCAATATAAATTTTAATTTGTTAATATATTATATAGATTTTTATTTTGTTAATATATTATATATTAAATATATTTTAAAATAATTTAATGATTAAGATAAGATATTATAATAATAATTTAGGTTTATATTATTGTTAAAATTGATTATTTTATTTGGTTCTTTTTATTATAGTGATATTCTTACCTTTATATTTTGAAATTTTGATTTTTTGAGGATATATTTTTAGTGTTTTTAGTGTTTAAGTGATTGAGATGATACATCATATAATGGTAATTTAGGTTTAAATTTTTATATGAGATGTGATTTATATTTACCATCTTATATAGGTATATTAGTTAGAGGAGGAGAATATTGACCATATCATTTAAAGTTTTATATGTATAGTGGATTGATTTGGTAGATGTTGATTGAGATTATAATATTAGTATAATGAATTTAAGATATTTATATTTTTTCATTTATGTGTATATACAGCTTAAGTGGGATTAATGGTTAAGAGCATGTGTTACCTCCTAAGAGGTCACATGTTCAAATTCAGAGGGGTTGGAGTATGCATGCCTTTGTAGAATTTATAGTGAAATCACTACTGGGATGATCCCTTAGTTAGTTATATTGTAAATCAACATAGGATTTGGGTGTTATGATCCTAATAGGAAGTGATTGGGACAATCCAAACCTCTCTAAATAGGTCGTTTCATAAACCATTAAACAAAACCATGAGACATGATTCTACGGAGATGATCCCTTGGTTATTTATATTGTAAATCAACATAGGATTTGGGTGTTATGATCCTAACAGGAAGTGATTGGACGTCACTCCAAAACTCTCTAAATAACCCATTCCATAAACCATTAAACAAAACCATTAGACATGATTCTTTGGCCAAGATAACAAGTTTCAAAGTTTCAAGGTGTCTATGGATGAAAGATAGCAACTTTCGAATTTGAAAGTGTTTATGGATGTATCTTGGTCAAAGAATCATGTCTAATGGTTTTGTTTAATGGTTTATGGAACGGGTTACACACACACATATATATATCCTCCACATCCACATGTCATCGAATTTGGGTAATCAAGATGAGTGAAGAATATTGGGATTTCAATTTGTTTTACTATTCGATATTTTGATTTTGTGATAAAGTTTATATTTTTTGTTAAAGGTGAGTGAAATATTTGTGTGTGGTTATAATGTTTATATTTCTTTAGAATGTTCTCATTACTAAGGGAAATGTGTCTACTAATTAACCAACACTTCTCCTTGCAGGTATTCTTCATATTGTATTTGACCCAGTTGTAAGCCCGTGTCTCCCATTTTGGATAATTTGTTAGCCTTTGGGTTTAATTCCATGTGAATGTGATCAAAGGATATAACCATGAATATTCTAATCAGCTCCATAACTCTTATTATCCACTAGCCAATAAAGAATTTTTTAAGGAAGTGTTGTACTGTTCAAAAACCCCCATTTTAATATATTTTAAATTTCTGATGAAATTTATTATATTAAAATATGGACCCTTTAGTTTTAAAAAGCCTTTGATTTTATTTCCCTAGAAACGAAAAATTAAAAAATAGAAAATCAACATAAAAAAATGTTAATAAAATCCCATAACCAAAGTTTAATATTTGTATTTTTTAATTAAAACCCAAGTATTAAACCTTGATTATCAAAAACCAAATTTTAAATAGCCCCCGAGACCAATATTACACTTAGGATTTAAAAGCCTTAAGTATTAAAACATGGCCTATTAAATAAAAAACAAAATAATCGGAGTTTTTTCAAATTCCCAAAGGTTAAAATCTTTATAAATCTACCATACTCTCGCATCAACATAATAAACAACACATCATGATAAAATAAGCGGCCTTAGTGAAATGCGATTGCGATTTGATCAGGTTGGACTCGATAGGGTCGTGAACTTCACTTGAATAAAAATATCGCATCCGCAGAGATCACAAAAGACCATAGCCCAAGTCTCATGACCAATACCTAATGTGATTGCGATATAGCCCAGACCTGACAAAGTCATACACTCCATTTAATAAGTTCCCCGCGTCCAGGAAATCGCAAAAAACCACAGGTTGAAACCTAATTGCCTCTCTGCGATTGCAATATTTAAACCGGACCTGATCACGGATTTAAATCCATTGAATCAAAATATCACATCCGATACATCGTAAGATCCAAAGGCTTAATTCCATACCCTGCTCTGCACCACCGATTGTGATATGTGATGTTAGGAAACCAACTCACAAAAAGATAGAAAAGATAGATCAATGCCTTAGAATTCAGCCTCTTCGAGGGGGCAACCTCCTTTACATTACACAAATGAACAATTCTTGGATGATACAAATGACTAAACCTCCCTTCTATATATAGGAGTCTAAGGGGTCACAATATAATCAAGCTGATATAACAGTAATAACATAAGGGCACTAAAATAACAATAGTGGATTTCTATGGGGCATACTAATAACAATATGGCGACAATAGGAGCACAATAATAACAATAAGGGATACAATGACAATAGTAATGGGGGAATCACTAGTATTATAAGGGCCTAACATGCCCCTCTCCTTCCGAAAAACGTTGTCCTCAATGCTTGACTATTTCTGGATGCTTCTGTATAAAATTCTCATCCTCCCATTTGGAATCTTCAGTAGATAAGTTCTTCCACTTGATGAGATACTCCGAAATTGATTGATTGCGTAGCTATCGAGTTATTGTTTCTATGAATACTTCTGGTTCCAATGTGATTTTTCCTTCCCCGTCAAATTTTGGAAATATTGTTTGAACTGGGAGCTTGTCAACTACAACCTTCTTTAAACATGAAACATGGAAAACAGGGTGCACTCGGGAAGCTGCAGGAAGCTCCAATGTGTATGCCATAGTACCAATCTTTTGCAACACCTTGTACAAACCATAATACTTTGGTGATAATTTATTATCCTTCTTATCTTGCTTGAGGGACATTTGTTTATATGGTTGTAGCCGTAGGAATACCAGTTCACCTACATCAAAACTTCTTTAGTTGCGATGTTGATCTGCATGTTGTTTCATTTTATTCTGCGCTAAGGTGAGGTTATCCTTTAAGAGTTGGAGAACTTGTCGTTGATGCTCGATGTGATGTTCAACTGCTTGAAACTTAGAATTTTCTCTTAAATATGATGTGATGCATGGTGGATGATATCCATAAAGTGCCATAAATGGGGTCATTTTTATTGCAATATAGAAGGAAGTGTTATACCACCATTCAATGAGAGGCAACCATTTGACCCATTGTGTATGTTTATGAGATACAAAGCAATGAATATATCCTTCCAAACATTTGTTTACTATCTCATTTTTCCCATCAAATTGAGGGTGATAAGATGAGCTATGAGCTAACTGATTACCGAGACAAGAAAATAATTTTGTCCAAAAATTTCCAGTGAAAATGGGATCTCTGTCGATTATAATAATCTTTGTGTTTCCATGTAGCTTTTAAATTGTTTCCATAAATGCAGTATAAAGTGTACTGGCTTTAAATGGATGTGATAATGCACAAAAGTGTGAATACTTGGTAATTCTATGAACTACCACCATGATGACACTATTTCCTTCAGACTTGAGTAAACCTATGATAAAATCCATTGAAACCTCCTCCCAACGTTGGCTTGGAATGGATAAAGGTTATAATAGACCTGGGGTCTTAATTGTTTCAACTTTATTTTGTTGGCAAACAAAATATTTGGCCACAAAATTTTGAATATATGATTTAAGGCCATCCCAAAAAAAATTCTTCTTAACCCTGTGGTAAGTTTTTAAAAATCCTAAGTGCCCTCCTAAGGGAGAAGTGTGCAATTCCATAAGAATATTTTCTTTGAGTTCGGAATTCTTACATAGGTATAAGTGATCTTTGTACCATAACGAATCATTTTTCCGGCTAAATGTATCAGATGTATTGGGATCTTGTTGTAACTTTCGAATGATTGCCCACACTTCTTCGTCATTCTGCCATTCCTCCCTTGCTTCTTTTATCCAATCTAGTTGGATAATACAAATGGTGCACAAAAATGCTTCCACATCCTCATCCTTTCTTGAGAGTGCATCTGACACAACTTTTTTCTTCCCTTTTTTGTAGATGATTTCAAATCCATAACCCAACATATTTGTGACCCGTTTTTGTTTCTCTTTAGAGGATAATCTTTGTTCTAAAAAGTATTTAAGACTATCATGATCTGTTTTTACCTTGAAGTGTCTTCCCATTAGGTAGGTTTTCCATTTCTTAAGTGCATGTAGTATTGCCAACATTTCCTTCTCATAAATAGCTTTGTGTAAATACTTTCCCTTGATTGGACGACTTTCGAAAGCAATGGGTCTTTCATCTTGCATTAAAACAGCACCAATTCCATTTCCTGAAGCATCACATTCCACGTTAAAGGTTTTTGTGAAGTCTGGCGTAGCTAAGACCGGTGCTTGGAACATTGCCTCTTTAAGATGTTTAAAGGCCTTTGTTGTTTCTAGAGTCCATGAAAATCCATATTTCTTCAATAATGTTGTTAGAAGTGCTGCTATTCTCCCATAATTCTTAACAAACTTGCGAGAATACCCTGTCAATCTGAGAAATCCTTGCAGATGTTTTATGGATGTGGGGATTTTCCATTCCTTAATGGCTTTAATTTTTCTAGGGTCTACCTTAACACCTTCAAGAGATACAATATGACCTAGATATTCCACCTCTTGTACTCCAAAGAAACATTTGGAGCTTTTTGCATATAATTGTTTCTCCTTTAACAGTTTGAACACCCTGTCAATATGTTCAACATGATCCTTCCAAGACTTGTTGTATATTAGTATATCATCAAAAAATAATAACATGAATTTTTTAAGGAAGGGTTTGAAAATATAATTCATCAAACCTTGAATTGTAGAAGGTGCATTGGTAAGGCCAAAAGGCATGACCAAAAATTCATAATGACCCTCGTGAGTTCTAAATGTTGTTTTTGGAATGTCTTCAGTCTTCATTCTGATTTGATGATATCCTGAACAAAGATCCAACTTGGTGAAGTAAATTCATCCATGCAATTCATCCAATAATTCATCAATGACAGGAATGGTAAATTTATCTTTAATAGTGAGCTTGTTGAGCTCCCTATAATCTGGACACATGCACCATGATCCATCCTTCTTGTGAACCAATACTATTAGAGCAGAGAAAGAAATTTGACTAGGTTGAATTATACCAGCCTCTAGAATTTCTATAACCATACATTCAGTTTCACTCTTTTGGACATACCGATATCTGTAAGGCTTGATGTTTAGAGGAACACTTCCTGGAATCAAATTAATAGCATGATCATGATCACGAATAGGTGGGAGGCCTTTGGGAGTCTCAAATACCTTGGAATGATTGTCCAAGACTTTTTGAAGATCTAGAGAAATGGATGATTTAGATGTGGAAACCTCTATTGAAATAATTGTGCAATTATGCCTCATTGTTCTTTCTTTAGAAGCCTTGTCATTCCATTAGAGCTGATTATATTTCCTAGTTTCCCTACGATACCCCTTAATTCAACTTCCTTTCATTCTGAAGAGAATTTCATGAAAAGTTATTGAAAATTAAAAGTTGTTGTACCCAAGGATTGTAGCCATTGGAATCCTAGTACAACATCAACACCACCCATTGGAATGGAAAGAATTGGACTATTCAATACATATTTCTCCCATGGATAGCTTGAATTATGGCACTTTCCTTGAGCATTTTATGGTTCCTCCACTTGAACCATTCATTGAACACTCTAGTTGCTGGATATAAGAAAGCAAATTCAATTCCTTGGCTATCTTACAATGAATAAAATTATGGGCACTTCCCGAATCAATCAACACTATTACCTTTTTCTTCTTGATATGCTTTCTATCTTGATAGTTTGAGGAGTAGTAATTCCAGCCAATGCATTACAAGATATGGTTGGATTAATTTCTTCTTTTTCTAGGGTTTGTTCCTGGTGTATATCCAATTCTTTTGATGTTTCTTGTTCCTTTTCTTCCTCCTCTTTACAATCTATGTAAACTAATTTCTTCTTGGCACACTTATTACCTTTAGTGTATTTGCTATCACAACTGTAACAAAGCCCTTTTGCTCTTTTTTCTTCCAATTGTTGTGGTGTCAACCTTGTAGGTTGTGGATGGCTAGAGGCAGCAAAACTTCCATCTTTATGATTGTGAGTGGTAGGCTTCCTTGTTGCCATAATTTTTCTTTCCATTTTTCTTACCAACCTGAATGCCTTCTCCAATGAATCTCGTTCCCAAAGGCAAACCTAATGCTGGATGTTATCTTTTAAAGTCCTTATGAACGCATCAATCCTATGCTCCTATGGAATATCTTTTACCCTTATATTTAATTTTTGGAAGTCCTCAATGTGTTCCATAATTTAACCCATTTTGTTTGAGATTTATCAATTGGCTAAAAAAAGTGTTTCTTTTTGTATCCTAATAATGTGCTATCATTTCATCCATAAAAATAGCCCAAGTGACAATTTTTTTATGAGAACAAAACCATCGATACCATACAAATTGATTTGGTTCCAAATATAAAGTTGCAATGTGTACCTTTTGTGTGTTTTGCACATTATG
>APFE031042448.1:88798-121515 GCA_000404065.3 Pinus taeda
CCTACCATCTTCCGCCATTGCTCCCACTCGAACTAGGAACCCTTCTCTTTCCTGCGAGTTTATTAGCCAAATAGACCTTCGGCTTTGATACCAATTGTTAGAAAATTATATATTACAAAGCAATGGAACACATAAAATATTGCAAAAATATAAACACAAAAAACGCATAAAACAAGAGAGACACAAATATACGTGGTTCACCCAATTTGGGCTACGTCCATGGAGAAACAACGAGTCCTTCTTTTATTATATTATCCAGCAAACTGAAGAGATACAACCTACAACAGATCTGTTGTAACACCCTCTTGGCTCTCAATCTCCTCTCTCTTCCTCACTCAGAATACAGATATAAATAGATGCAATACAATTCCCTCATATAGTGAGGGGTTGCCTTCTAGGGCAAAAAACCCTAAATTAAACATAACTTCTACCGTCAGATCATACGCCTAATAAATGGCCCAGATTGACTAGAAATTACTCGACTTTTACAAGGCAATTTTACGTCTATTTTTGGCTTCGGGGGCACTGCCCCCGAACCCCCGTTAAGGGAACGCTAGCCCCTGGACCCCCCAGCCGAGGGGGAATTGACCGCCCCACACCCCCCCACGTGGAGGGGTGTACAGTCTTCCTGGGGTATACATCCGGTTGAGACCTTTGAATACATAAGATAATCAAGCTCCACACCCAACACATTACACTGACAATAGCACTCTTAGAAAACATGTGTGGAGAATTGCTATATTCTGGCAATCTTTGATTTACAAGTACTTCTGAGAAGGTTATAGTCACTACCATTATCATCCTATGTGAAATCGAGGTGAATGTAATCCTAAAATTCATTACTTAGCATTTTAGATTTAATATATAATGATTTTGAGTTAATGACCTTGCATTGGAGAAAGTCATATCTCTGAGGTAAGATTAAATGAAATTATTCAATGGTAAGTCTCATATACTCACTTTAATTCATTTCTTGAATTTTTAGATTCAGATTTGTTTTTTGTTTTTTGTTTTTTGTTGATATATAACTCTCTTTTGCAGATCTTCACAAGCATCTTTTCTCATCTCGTTTCTCATTGAATCAGCCAAAATGGGGGATTTCTAAGCCTTAATCTCTTTCTTTAAAGCATTACTTTGATTTCAAAATGGTTAAAAACCTTTTGCAAGTTTTTCTTTTGAAAAAGAAAATCCATAGTAAACAGAAATTTCCTCATTTGAACTGAATTTTATTGTTCCTAATTGCTTATAACTTTACAAGTAAAAATTTATCTAAATTTAAACATAAAAATGAATGTTTACATGATTATCTTCTTCTTTTTATTTTGTTAAGAAATTTATATAAACAATCCTGTGGAGTTTTCCTTTTAGATTTGGTTTTGGTGATTTTATCAACATACTTGTGAACAGTGGTATCTTGAGAAAATTTTGTTATTATATCACATTTACATTTTTCTTTTAGATAATAATATTAATAGCATACCTTTGGATTTTCACAAACATCTCTTGGAACCATTTTATGATTTTTTCAAATTGAAAGTACAAATTTTTAAGAAGAGGTTACCAAAATTGAAAACTAGATAAAAATTATATAACTCTGAAAAAACTTTCCATTAAGTTGTGAAATATTTAAAGAACCTAAAAAATTATATTCTTTTACTCTAGTTTCAGTGAAAAATTTATCCTTAAAAAGTAAATACTATCTTCCGACTAAGCACTTTTAACTCGGATTTGTCATCCAATAACTCTTATGGGGTCAATGATTCTTGCTCTCCATTAAAAATAAAATTTTTAGAGTGTAATTATAAAATATAATAAATCTAAAAGATAAGAGATCTCATCACAAGCCTGCCTACCATGATCATAGGGAACCAATTAAACTGACATTACCAACACTAAACACCAAATCAGGGTAATGGCTTATGATTGTTTCAATTATAATAAAAGGGGTCTCATCACGAGCCATATTGTTCAGTTTGATTATTACCGGTGAATGACATTGTCGTTATCTGGCCACCAAAATACGACAATGGCTTTTAGTATCAGTTAAAACAAAAACAAAAAACTAAACTTACCTTTAATTATTACACTATTAAATGGATGGGATATTGGATTATTGTTGGTTAAAAGGTAACCATGTCAAAGCTATGAAGGCTTACTGGCAGTAGTGTCTCTACTTGTTATGAATGAGTACATCATAAGCTAAGTTTTAAAAGGCCCCCTACTTTATCTCTATAACTGATTAATGACTGATAGAAGTAAATAGGTGTTTTTCATTCACAAAAGGTTTTTAAAGAAATTGCAATTTAAATAGTTTTATAGCCAGAGTAATTTTATTTATCTAAATGTTTCGAAAAAGTAGTTTCCACTTCCTAAACTATTTTCACTGAATTTTTGAAATGTCTTTATCAGTCATCAAAGATAAATGGTTCTTCCATTGAAACTCCAATTGATGTATTGTTCAACAACCCCCATTTTAATATATTATAAATTTCCTATGAAATTTGTTATAGGGACCTTTTAGTTTTAAAAGCCTTTGTTTTTATTCCTTTAAAAACAAAAAAATTAAAAAATACAAAATAAACATAAAAAAAATATTAATAAAATCTCATAACCAAAGTTTAATACTTAGGATTTTTAATTAAAACCCAAGTATTAAACCTTGATTATCAAAAACCAAATTTTAAATAGCCCCCGAGACCAAGATCACACTTAGGGTTTAAAAGCCTTAAGTATTAAAACATGGGTTGTTTATATTAAAAAACAAAATAATCAAAGGTTTTTAAATTCACTTAAAATCTTTATAACTCTGCCATACTCTCACATCACAAATCAACATAATAAACAACACATCGTGATAAAACATGCGGCCTTAGCATAATGTGATTGTGATTTGATAAGGTCGGGCCCAACAGGATCGTCAATTTCACTTGAATAAAAATATCACATCCGCGAAGATCATAGAAGACCATAGCCTTAGTCCTGTGACCTATACCTAATGCAATTGCAATATAGCCCGAACCTAACAGAGTCATACAATCCATTTAATAAGCTCCCCGTGTCTGGAAAATCTCAAAAAACCACAAGTTGACACCTCTTTGCCTCTCTGCGATTGCAATATTTAAACCGGACCCGATCATGGATTTAAATCCATTGAATCAAAATATTTCATCTGAGACATCGCAAGATCCAAAGGCTTAAGTCCATACCCAGCTCCACACCACTGATTGCAATATGTAATATAAGTTGGAGCCGACAGGATTATACATGCTAGTTCATAAATCCCTCGCGTCGGTGACTATCACAAATTCCAAATGCCAAGCACTCTGCCCCTTCCCAATGCGATTTGCGATCATTCTGGACACGACTGATTATACACTCCAGTTACTACATCCCCCACGTCCGTGCAATGGAAAAAGTTCCAAGATTCATGCCGATTACGATTGTGATACGACGTCATCAGTGATGTCAGATCCACGTCATATGCCATGTCACTCGTGATGTCATCTACCATGTCATTCTCCACGTCAGATGCCACGCCATAATGACATCATTATGTCACCATCCCGCAGATCACAAATCATAAAAATTTCAGGACTGTTAGTATTGTGTCACTCCATTGATGTGATTGCGATCAGCCTATCCTCGGTCTTCCGCAATTGTGATATCAAAATCACAAGATCCACAGGCCTCACACTATTTCCGCCTCCTTTTAATTTGCAATTACAATTTGATCCCCTCTGATAGATGCGATTGCGATTTATTTCTTAATTAAATCCCTATTCCGAATGTGATTACAATTGATTCTTAAAGAAAAGCCATGTTGTCCTCTTAATTAAGGCCAATTCATTGTTTTTTTCGACACAACTTATGGATTTATTTTCAATAGTTCGAAAAAGTTAAGATGAGATATTTAACATTGACTCTATAGCTCATCTGCTTAGTGCTTTTCGCTTTCAGGTGCAAAACAGAAGGGACAGTTACGCAAAAAAGGACAATTCATTCCAAAAAATCAGCGAGCACTGGATATTTCACACTTAATGAGCAATAATAAAAGAGACAAAGCAACATTCCACAAATGATTATAAAAAATGCTTCTATTTTTTTATTATCTTTACAAATAATAAGGGATTTATTTGAACTCCCCAATGTTGTGCGCAAACATTTATTTTTTCATCCTCCATGTGTTATTTACACCTGTTCATTATAATGAACAATGGTCCGAAATCAAAGAAAGAAAGCCTTGGGGACTTACATTTTTGTATCTCCAAGTCTGTCTTAATAGACTGGGCCAGGTCCTGAATTTTATGAAGAAACCTGAGTGGAGATTACATTTATGTATTTTCAAAAGCTCATCTTAATAAAATGATTGTATCAAAATTATTTTTTTTGTTTAAAGAGGCTTCAAAGAGTTGCATTTCTGCACTTTTGAGAAGCTTTGGAATAAAGGAAAAGGACTGAGACTATGTATTTTACAAACGGAGCATGATACATCGGGTATTTTTATCAATGTTTTGATATTCTGTTTTGTATAATTTGCAGTCATTCCATCTTTCAATTTGTTTTTTATATGTATATTATTAACACAGTTCAACATCATCTCATTTTTTAATATGCCAGTGCTATAATTTTTAAATACATCTAGCAACAAATTGTTATTTTATTTGGATGGCAATATATGGTTTAACAATTCTTTTAACTAATTATTTAATTAAAATAATTCACTTAAAATTTTCATCTCTTTTAGTATATGATTATTTTTATCACCATGTACTAAAGACAACTATTTTAGATCACATTCAAATAACAAGAAAAAACAGGTAATGAATAGTTTTTTATGCATATACCTTAGGGATTGAATACAATTTTATCAAACACTTATGTAACTATTTACTAAGGGCTTGATTGTTAGTATTTAGATTAACTAGGAGTTAAATATTAAGAGTTATCTCCTTGATCTAATTCCTTCATTTTTACTTCAATTCCTTAATGTCTTGTTTTAGTAAATCAACGCTTGATTGGGAGAAGGAATTTTCTTACCTTCAATGAAGATAGGATAGATTAATTGCATAGTAGTTAAATCATGCATGTGTTATATTAGAAGTCCTCTCTTCGAGGCAAAACTTTAGATTGGTTTGGTTGTTTTGCAAAAACAACTTTTGGGTCATTCTTCTTGCAGGATCAACTAGAAGAATTGATCTCATGTCCCTAGCTATTAGCAATTAAGGACATACTTAAAGCTAATAATGATTGGGAAAAGGTAATTGGGCCTAATTTAATCAGTTGGAGCCACTACCCCAAACGAAAAAAGAGCTTCTTTAATGTTTGGACTGGGTGGTTTTCCCCTATGTTGGTGTAGCGATTTTCGAGGCAGACAGGAAATATCATATTTAGTTCAATCTATAACAACCTTTGAATCCACTATCACCTGTAACTTTAAATTATTAACACAATTAAAATGACTAACATAAAGTTAGATTTCTATTATGGTAGTACTTGTTAGGTAGTCATATTTTTGTTCCTAGACTAAATTAACCATTCACGTTAGTCATTTTTAGTTGTATTACTTATTAACTATTCATATATTTTAACCTAGGACTAAATTAGTCATTTATGTTAGTTAGTTTTAGTTGGGTCGGTTAAGATTACTCATTTTTGGTAGTATTTCAACTAGAAAAGTTTCGGTGACTAACGTTTTTATTCACCTAGTCACTAATTTTACCATTTTCTACTAGTGGATTGACTGAGTATTCTTTTTTTGTAAATACTTTACTCGGTCTGGAAAAGGGTTAATCTTATACTGGGTATCTTTTGTTTTCAAATAATTTTATGAGTGTGAATGAAACAAGCTTACTTGGCTACATTTTCATATTCAGAGAGTCGAAAAGGGCTTAAAGATAAATCCACGGGGTTCCTTTTTCGTATATTTTATGAGCCCGAAAAGTGATAAAATATACTCGATAATTTATTCTCATGTATTGACGAGCATGAGAAGAAATAAAGACTAAGCTCATGACAAGTTTCATTTTTACACAAGCTTGAAACAAAGAGAAAATTATGCTTGAGATAGGTTTAATTTTTACACAACCTTGAAATAGAGAGAAAAGTATGCTTGAGATAGGTTCCATGCCCCTAACATAACCTATAGAAGTTAGTGGCTTAATTCCAGTATCATGACAAGAGACGCATACCCCTAAACATTATGGAGGGAGATTTGTTTCATTTTTTAACAAGCATGACACAACAAAGGAACTATGCTCATGAGGATTTCTTCATTTTTTAATGAGATGTACATAGGAAAGGAACTATGCTCATGTAATCTATTTCATTTTTTAACAAGTTTAACACGGGAAAATAACTATGCTCATGCGACCTATTTATGGCTTCTATGAGGACAAAGCTTTGGAAGGAATACATTCCAAGGGACATGCCCTGATCATGGATTCCAAGAGGTTTTCGTTAGATAGAAGAACAATTCTATGGAAGGAATACATGTTAAGGGACTCAATAGGGGTAGGAATATTATGCTCCAATGTCCCCATTGAAGGATTCACCATGTCAACTACTAGATCAAAGTCAAAATAAGTTGAGAATATAGTGAGTGGTTATTTTTCATCGGTAAGCGAAGGCATGGGACAAATTTCCACATAATTAACATGTGGTGGGAGGAATACCACTTGCATATAGGGAACATTCAAGGTGGTTAGATAGTTGGTAGTCATATTAGGGCCAACAAACGAAAGTTGGTAATTAGTCACAATGTTTCCATTAACAAGGAAGGACATCAATCGAAAGATTGTTGACACGATAACTTATAAGGCATAGACATAGTCTTTCCCAAGGGGAAAATTGAAATCCAAGGGGCCTTGGGATACTGTAACATAAATACAGATAATTTTTCCTTCCAAGGTAATGGGAAATTGAAGAAGGATCCCTAAAGGTTCAATGGTTATTCTATTAAAATCCAATATATTATGAGTAATAGATACAAGTTGAGGGGAACCAAATTCTTGCCAAGTGGTTGAGGATATAATGCTAACAAAATCACCTTCATCTATAACGATGTGATGCATGTTCTTATCACAAGCCTTCACAATGATTTCGAAAGGAAAAGACCTTGGTACTTGGAGGGGGTTCCATGGAAATGGGTGAAATGCCCCCCTATGTAGTGGAATTTGATGTAACAAGAAAACCATGAGTGGTATGAACTTCACTCTCTAAAGGGAGAGTGGTTTCAACCAAAGATAGAATAGATTCAACCACTTAATCAATCAATGGTTCATCAACTTGTGTGGTATGGATTTCACTCTCCAAGGGAAGAGTGGGATTGAGAAAATTTGGAATTGGACAATCACTTCGTCAACTAACAATAGGTTGGGAGAAATATTACATTAACTAGTTCGAAGTTCTCATTAAGAAACAATAAAGTTTTCCAACAATTTAGAGGCTTCATCCATATGAGGGAAAAGGTGAGTTCTATAACTCCCTTCGCATAACCTACAAGGAAACTTGACTTTAACCTTTTTCGTGGAACCTTATAATCACCAATTGATGGAGCAAGAGTAAGTTAATGAGAATCTTTGGACCACGCTTCTAAGACCTTAGGAATATTAGGACAATCAATAATAAGGTGGTAACCCTTACAAAGCTTGAAAGGGAATTTGAGCTTACAATGTATCTTGGATGGTTCCTCAACATTATTAACACTAACATCAATGGTTGGTTGGTTTCCCTCTAACTTATTTTGGTTCTTCTTCTTCTTCCTTTTCTTCTTATACTTGGCCTCCTTGTTACTAGTATGATGACTTTCATCAGGAAGAGAAGAAGAAAGGGAAGAAGACATGATGGGAGAAGAAGGTAAAAGGTCAACATGAAGTTGGTGTTGTTGAGGTGGAGAATATGGTTGAGGTGAAGCAAATTGGGTATTTGGAACCAACGAAGTTGAAAACAACCTCACTAGTAAACCTATCATGAATCTAGGAAGAGACAACATAACCATGTAAGGAGGACCAACATTTCCAAACTAAGTAAAAGGACAAGGATCCCCGTTAAAAGGGGTTCCTTGATTTGAAATTTCTGAAATTGTTGCCATTAGATTCAACCTAAGGTCTACTAAAAAGTAAAACAAACAAAGTAACACACGCTAATAAATCTAAGGAGACAAACCATGGAACAACCTTTTCACAACGAAATCATTAGTTGGTGATGAAATCCAACGTCATAGAGATAAGTGTGAAAAGTTGCTATAATAGAGTGGGTGAAATAGTTACCCTAACAATCTACTTTATGGTCATGATATGGTGGAAGTAACTTCACATTTAATACCATCTCAAGTGAAGTACCCTGTAAGAAGGCCTAAGTGATTCTATTCAATATATGTTCCTAGTAACACAAGGGCATCCCCCTCGCAATCACCTTATGCAATAACCCTAAGATTAAGGTCACTAAGGTTACCACATATAACAATCTGGACTAGGGGGATGGTTGATAGACATATGTACTAATCCAGGTGGTTCCAAACATGCTAAGAATTTAGCAATGGCTTCAAAATAGGTCAAAAATCAAAGTCTTCATATCGAAGCTTAACCAGGACCAGATCATAGTGTTAGTCGCCTTGATTCCAACGGTGTGAATGGCACTCAAAACCAAGTTCATATGCTACATATATTTGTGGTCACAAATTTGGTCAAAATTGGACAAGTACCAGACTTAAGGAGCCAACAAATTGATCAATGCACGTCGCATGGAATCTGGCAACCAGAACAGGCAAATTTTTTGAATAGTTAAAATGCCTAATGACCCTTATTTTCAAAGTTGAAAAAAACTAATTTGTTATATAAAACAAGAAAAATATTAAAAAAATATGGGTGAAATGGGCCCACCAGACCCGTCCGCCCTGCCAGTCAACATTACATAATATAACAAAAAGAAAAAGTCGAATTGGGGTTGCGGGACACCACCCCTACCACACACAGACCACACATCATTTTTTTAACCTCCACTGGCTATGTATTAACTCTGTCACATATTGTTGTTAAACAAAATCATTTGTGTTAACTGTATTACAACTTAACTCCAACAAATGGTTAATATGTGTTATAACTGCCAAATTTAAATTATACAATGTGTGAAAATTGGTCGAGCAGGGTGTTGGGACCTCTGATCTCCCCCCGCAAAATGTAGAACCTTAACCAATGCACCCAATGACGCCTTTGTTAACTCCATCGGACAAACCATTACTTAAACCTTTCCAATCAATCAACCGACCAATGAACGAGAGGCGGAGGTTGGAACCAAGAATGCGGAACCATAAGCGAGAAGAGGGTGTGGAACCATGAACGTGGAGAATCATGATATGCTGAAAAGATTCCCTTACATGGCCAAAGGTGTCAATGACAAAATTTGATAAGTGGATAGTCAGTTTGTACATTTTCTCATCAGAAGTCCAACCGTGCAGTTAGAATATCCATCTGAGTAGCAGAAATATAGTCGGCCAACAACAAAGAATCTTTTTAGAATCTCATGGAATCTAAAAGATTCCCTTAGAGGTTGGTTTTTGACCGAGGCAAAATGATGCCAACTTTATAGTCATTTTTCACAGAATTTCGTAGGGAATGTAGTGGTGCACTCAAAATATTCATCTGAGCAGTGGATTTTTCAACCACCTTCAAAAAAGAATCTTTGGGGGAATCTTTGGGATTCCCAGGGGTCCAAATTTGATGGTGTCAAGAAAGGGAAAATTTTATAGTCATTTGGCATGATTTTGCACCATGAATTCAACGGTGGTGTATGTTTTAGTAGCTGAGATTTTCATTTTTCAACTATCTATGAGTATGGTTCCATTTAGAAATGTTGTTTTTACATCCATTTGATGAATATTCCATCCCATAGTTGCAGCTAAGGAAAACAAAGATCTAATTTTAGTGTACATGGCAGTGGGAGGAAAATTTTATTCATAGTATATTCCTTCTTTTTGAGAGAAAACCCTTGGCAACAAATCTTGCTTTGTATTTGTATATACTTCCATAAGTGACATGTTTGATCTTGTAAATCCATTTGGAATTAATAATAGATTTATCACTAGGTCTAGGAAGATTTCCCAAACAAAAAACCCCATTCATCGTGATATATTGATATTATTCATGCATTGGTTTCTTCCCTCTTCTTGAAGAGAAACTTCTTCAAAAGTAATTGGTTCTATTTCAGCTAGCTTCGCTATATATGTTGCATATGTTGAGTATCTTTTCATTATTTTCTTTCTCTGAAAGATCATCTTGCTTCTCCATGCCCTTCAACATATTCAAGTGTAGATTTTAAGCAATTTGGCCTTTTATTTATTTCGGGAATGATTGTAAGTTGAATATGTTCACTTGTTCCTTCTTATTCTTGATTTGTAGGTGATTTTTCATGCTCCTTTTCTTCTTCAAATAGTGGTACATCTTCTTCATTGGATTTAATAGGTATGTCTTTGGATCTTTTGTATGCAAGATTTTCATCAAATATGGCATCCCTACTAACTTCAATTCACCTTTCTTCTTTGATTCAAATTCTATAAGCTTTTGATGAGAGAATATAACTAATGAAGATACATTTTATACTTGTAGGGTCTAAATTATTTCGCTTGTCTTTTGGAACATGAATGTATGCAGGGCATCCAAAGATTCAAAGATGGTCTACCCATGTCTTCTTCCTTCAAAATGCTTCTTTAGGTGTCATATTATCAAGGATTCTATGAGGACTTCTATTTTGTATGTATAATATTGTCATGGCTACTTCTCCCCATACTAATTTTGGTAGGCCTTGATCAAATTTCATAGTTCTTATGCATTCCTCAATGGTTTTATTCTTCGTTTCTGCTACTCCATTTTTTTGGGGATTATAGGGAACTATGAGCTCCCTCTTAATGCCTACTTCTTTGCAATGAATTATGATTTTTAGAAGTGTATTCTCCCCCATTTTCGAATCTTAGAGTTTTTATGTTCCTTTTGGTTAGAGTCTCCACTTCAGATCTAAATTCCTTGAACTTTTCAAATACTACATCTTTTGTTTTGAGAAGATAGAGCTATCTCTTTCTAGAGTGATCATCAATGAAGGTCACATAGTATTGATGACCTCCAAGAGATTTATTAGACATGGTTCCACTTACATCAGAATGAATGAGGTCTAGTATTTCTTTAGATCTTGTGTCACTCGTTGTAAAAGGTTTCCTAGTATCCTTTCCCAAGGCACATCCTTTGCAAACTCTTTCATGGTCCTCCTTAATGTTGGGGATTCCTTTCACCATTTGACTTAGAGAGGGTAGTATATTGTATTGAATATGTCCATATCTTACATGCCAAAGCTCTATGGGACTAATCTCCATGTGAACAAGGGCTTGAGGAGATGGTGCAATAACTCTATATAGTATGTGATGACCACATCCAACAACAACACCATCAATTTTTCACATGGAAACACCATTGCAACTATGGCCAACGCCATGCATATGAAACAAGCACATAGGCCATAATAATAAGGAACACATATGAAATCAACATTCATGCACAGCCAACACACACCGTCCATCCAGTCCACGAGGTGAACCATGCTCTGATACCACTCTCTAACACCCTCCTCCCGCATTTACCTAATTTAATCGGTCTGTCGGGGTAAACATGTGACTAGAGGCTACTATGATGCGATTCAACTCCCCATGTACATTTAAGGAAGTGGAAACCACAAAACAAAACCATTATGACCTTCCACACATGCTACAGATCCTTTAGGAGCAAACCAACCCTTCTAGGTGACCAACCACTCACACAACTTGAAATTTCACTATCGTGGAGCCTCAATCCCTCCCATAACAAGGAATGCATGTGATTGGGACCCTCCAGTCACTCCCACAACAAGGAATCCATGTGGCTATCAAATTTTTCAACTAGTTCTAAGCCAACAACCCCAAATTGTGTGCCACTTTTCTAGGGCTAGGACTCAGGACACTGCTCAGAAATTCATGAAAACTTCAGAAATGATAAATAACATTGAGACAAGATTAATAATGCAAACATTAATCAATGACTTGATTGGACCTCTACTAGCCATGATAGGCATATCGTCAAACATGTCACAAAAATGTAATCTACAAGTCATAACAACATATTTGAGCATAATGGTCTCATACTTATTTGAGATTCATCATGAAGTATTGATGCCTTATTACAATAACTACATTATCATCTATTAGGTCATATATTCATTGTTTGTTCGGTTTCTAATCAAAACATGATGAAATCCATACTTCAATATTGTCATAAAGCATCCTCATAACCAACATATATTCAACAGAAATAACAAATATATGACATCCATAAAAACTACATATGAACAAGTATATTTACCCATCAAATACAAGAGGAAATGAGCTCTTATTTACATATGCAAAATTCAATCGGGTTTGAGACTTCCATGTACCACCCGACCATAGATTGACTGGACCAAAACTTTCTTTTAGCCAATCACCCATGTTCCACTTTGTAACCATGAATGTGGGATCTCATGGAACAAATCCAACAAAACCAAACCAGAGCTTCTAAAGGCCAAACCACCTCAACTGTCAACCAGTGATTCCACTTCACGGTTGGACATCACTAACCATCACCATATTGATCTCTACCCTAGTTGTCCAGGGCTCCAGAGGGTTTGTTCTAACCAAGGCTACCAAGACTAGTAACTCAACCCACAACTATTATCAGGCTCCCAGAGCATTTTTCCAACCAGGGCTTCCAGGAATAGTAACCCAACCCACCAAGGGATTCCAGAGAATTTATCCAACCAAGGCTTCTAGGACTGGTAACTCAACCCAAGTTGTTATAGGTCTTCTAGAGTGTTTGTCCAACCAAGGTTTCTAGGATTTCGTAACTCAACCCACAACCATAAGGAACATGAGAACTATCTAAAATAAAAAAGGAAAGACACCCACAACACCATAGCTATCCAGGAAATGGTAAGGCTAGGAAAATCCACCATTAATCCAGGCAATCATCCAGGCAACCATCCATGCCAATGATAGATCATAACCAAGAAACCATATGCATGTGTCATGTATGCCAAAAGTATCAAGAAAATCATATATGCAACTTGGTATCTACAAGGAAAAACCATTGTAGCTACTGATCCTGATGTCCTCTTGTGTTTTCCTACTCTTCCTTTTCCTTCTTGCTCCAAATCCCAAGTATGCCACACTCCTTCAAGGGTGCTCCAAGAAAACTGCAAGTGTCCAAGAATATGAGAGAGAGAGTAGAATAGAGAGCTCCAAGCTAAAATTGACAAAATTCTATCAATTGATCCTTAGAAGCTTTTTTATTAATGAAGCCTCCAATTTCTTTAATTTTCCATTATTTTCCTTCATTTTCCTCCTCACATGCAACCTATGACCTTTCACCTTCCTTTTTTCCTAATTTGCATTATTTTCATAAATAAAATGTCAATAAATACCTCATGCCTTTCCAAAGCCTTTGACATTGCTTTTGTCAATTTCCATAGCCATTAATTAATCACAAGTGATCCCCAACACTATGTTTTTCCCAACATTTAGCTTGGAATACATGTCCCATGAGCATGGTTATTATTTTGCCTTTATTAAATTTATTACATGGATTTTTTACTGAGGCTATTACAGAGAAACATAAGGCAAGGATGGTTGCCAAAGGATTCTCACAACAATTTGGTGTTGACTATGGTGAAATATTTGCTCTAGTAGTAAGGTCAGACATTTTCATAACTATTTTATCCACAATAGATCAACACAAAAGGAAAGTTTATCAACTTGATGTAAAATCTTCCTTCTTAAATGCTATATTGCAGGAAGAAGTTTATATTGAGAAACCTTGTGGTTTTGAAGTTCCAGGACAGGAGCATAAGTTGTACAGGTTGAATAAATATTTGTATGGATTAAGACAAGCTCCAAGAGATTGGTACAGTCAAATCAACACCTATCCCATCAAAAGGGGTTTTTGCAGAAGCAACCATGAGCCAACACTGTATACAAAAAGTCATGAAGGTAAAATTCTCATTGTATGCTTTTATGTTGATGGCCTTCTTTATACATACAATATGATGTTAGAAGACTTCAAGGAAGCAATGTAAAAAAAGTTTGGTATGAATGATCTAGGGGTCATGAAATACTTCTTAGGCATTGAAATTCAATAATTTGCTAATGGCATTTTTGTTGGTCAACAAAAATATGCCACTGACATCCTCCAAAAAATTAGAATGACCAATTGCAAACCAGTTGATACAACAATTGCTCAAGGCACTTAGTTGAGCATACAATATGTAGCACCACTAATTGATTCCACATTGTATAAAATTCTAGTTCGTAGTTTGTTATATCTCACTGCAACTAAACTTGATATCATGTTTGCAACTATTTTTGTCTCCATTTTTATGTAGTCACCCAAGATTTCTCATTGGAAGGTTGCAAAAAGGATCTTAACATATATTGCAGGAACCCTAGATTATGGTTTTCTCTACACACATTATGAAGACAACTCACTTTCAGGTTATACAAACAACGATTATGCAAGAAGTTTAGATGATCAAAAAGGCACCTCAGGGTATGTTTTCATCTTGGAACCAATCTAATTTCATGGGCATACAAGAAATAACCAATCATTTGAATATCTTCAACAGAGGCGGAATATGTAGCTACCAATTCAACAACTTTTCAAGTAGTGTGGCTCAGAAGACTATTGGCATATCTTTCAAATGTTCAGAAGGAGCCAACTACCATTTACCGTGATAACGGTTATGCAATTTCTTTATTAAAAAAAATCACATCTTTAAAAAAAAAACAAGCACATTGATGCACATTTTAATTTCATCCATGAACTCGTCAATGATGGAAACATACTACTTACTTTTTGTGGTTCAAAAGATCAAATTGTAGATATTTTCACAAGGTCTTTGGGAAAAAATATATTTGAATTTCAAAGAGAGAGACTAGGAATTGTAAGTGCCACTACTTGCAACAGTTAAGATTAGGAGGGGGTGTTGAGGTATTAATCTCACTGTCTGCTAGGTGTTAGCATATTTAATTCCATTGTTTGCCAGGTTTCATAATCAGTTCAAATTTAGTTCAGTTTAGTTGAGTTTCACTCCACTCATTTATTGTTGATGCTTCCTATGTAATCTATTTAATTATTTTGAACGATGACAAGAGTTGTTAACTCCATTTCAATTTTTGCCTCTTCATTTCTTGTCAAACCAGTTTTCCTAGTTGATATTTTGTCTCTCCTTCACTCACTTTTTTGAGGATGTAGCTAGGGTTGTTCATAAAGAATGCAATTACTTCTTCAAAGTATATGGATTTTGAAATCCTCAACGAACACTCTCTAGTTTGTTTGTGGACTAATCATGACAACAACGATTGTGGCCATCTTATGGCAACTTCTCCATATGGTGGCTTTGCAAGCATCTCTACTGGTGGTGATTGTAACTCGACAAATCGGTACTTAGAAAACTATATATGTTAGTCCCTTAAAAAATGACAAATTCTTCAATTCATAACCTTCTTCGGTTTTTCTCACTACATTATTATCTCCTTTAACTCTTCCTCCGCTTTTCCAAACCTTGACTTCAACTCTGATACTAATTTGATGGAAAGGCAAACACGAGGAAGCAAAAATAAACACAAAATAAACTTCTATTAATCAATCTTTCTCACATACACATTCACCGAGTTGCAACTCTTGGCTCTTTTGTCCTCATACTTTGACACACATTACAATGACCAAATCACGGGTATATAAGACCCAAAGTTACTAAATATGGAATCATGGTATTTCTAAGTTGACTTGTCTCAAATTCAGCTAGCTTCTCCTTTCAAATTCACACTAAATTAGACTTTTCCAAATATGGAGTGAACTCGAACTAACTCACACTAACACTCTATGGATTTAATGTATATGGGAGTAATTTACCATTCCAACATATTTAAATATGGAGAGGGTTATCCATCTGAACACTCTATGGATTTAATGTATATGGGAGTAATTTACCATTCCAACATATTTAAATATGGAGAGGGTTATCCATCTGAGAGAGACTGCAATCAGAAGGTGATATACCCTTACAGATCAAGATTTGATTGGGAAAAAACTAATACCCTTGACCCACGATCTATCGGTTGATTTATTTATACCTCAAACGACAACACTACATACATACCCTCTGTCGCTAGCATTTCTTTTCATATTGCTCTCTTGCAAAGCCTGAAGCCATGAGTCAATTTGAATGGACTACGTCATCTATGCTACCAAGATTGCGATAACCTTGATCAACCTTAAACAATGATAAATAACCATAGATATAAATTCATCCACAATTTAAAATAGAATGGAAGCATCATTCAGATTCCACGGAAAAATTAGAAAATCCATTTATGAAACCTATAAAAATAACTACAAATTTAGAAGCATTAGAAAATCCATTTATGAAACCTATAAAAATAACTACAAATTTAGAAGGCAGGAAACACGCTCTGATACCATGCAAGAGTATTATATCACTCACAATGTTATTATTGTATAGAAGAATTTCATTATATAGTAATGGAGGAGATCCAACATTAGTTAAGGATCGTTATGATAATTGGGCAAATGTAAATCCCTATGTAAACTTACAACTGACCATAGCTAGCTCCTTGGGAAATCAACCATTAGAAAGATCAACTCTAAGAAAGTCTAACCTACAAAATCAAACTTAATAAATATGAAATCAAAACTAGTACATTGAGCTTGTAAAAGATCAAATTTAACCTACAAAATCAAGCTTAATAAATATGACATCAAAACTAATACACTAAGCCTGTAAAAAATGAAATCTAACTATAACACATTTACCTTGTGAAAACAAATTGGAGCATACTGAACTTGGTCACAACAAAGCTGCAAAATTGAACTTGCCAAGATTGAATTTGGGTGACATTATGTTGCAATTGAAAACAAAATCTAACATGAACGAGGATAATTAGAACCTTGGAAAATCGAACATGTGGGTCGAAATGGAATTTTACCATAAAATCAAGCCTAACCAAATAAAAAATTAAATCGAATTCGGATAAATTGAAACCAAATTTTGCATTGATGGGTAAATGATAATGCACTAATCCAACAAACAATATAAACAAATTTGTTATATAGAATTTAATGTAAATTGAATTTTACAATGAAAACGTTCTAAACAAGGTCTCATTTACCCGAAATCTGCGAGCATAATTCTAAAATTAATTGTTTAATTCTGATCCTTGGAGTGACAAGTTGAGTGATCCTAGCATGCTTGTAGTCAAACAATCCAACAGTCTGATGGGGGTCCAGCTGCGTGCAGTCATTCGGGGAAATTTAGCAATAATGGAGAGAGTAAACGACATAATGAAAAATAGCAATAACAAATGGACAACGAATTGCACGGTAGATGGTGAATAAAAGTAAATGTTGTGCAGAGAGTTACCGGAAGGAAAGGCAGAGCATAGTTAAGAAAGAGTAAATGAAAGGACACGTGCTGAAAAAGTCAAACATGGTTAAGAGTAAATGGCGCAAAACAATTGGTAAAAGACAATAATGTACAAATTTAAGAAAGACAAAGGATGGTTAACAAAGAGTAAGCGAAGGACATGGGGTGAAAAAGTGAAACATGGTTACGAGTAAATGGGCAAAACAAGTGGTGCAAGATAATAATGTACAAATTTAATTGGAAAGGAAGTCATAAAAAATGTATAAAATGATGGGCGAGAAAAATCTTAACTATTTATTTTCATATATTACTAAAAATATTTGATAGATGTTAAATTTCAACTATATATAATTGTTGAATTTAGGTTCCTGTAATTATTTTTATGATATAATTATTAATTTAGAAGTTTTATTTCGAAATAAAACACCAAGATTATTAACATGATAATTAACTAGCATGATTCAAGTAATTATTTTTATGATATAATTATTAATTTAGAAGCTTTATTTCGAAATAGAACACCAAGACTATTAACATGATAATTAACTAGCACAACGACATATACACGGATACACATATATCAAACACACCCGCAATCATATTAGTAAATGTAGATGATGTATGTAGATAAATGTATATCAATATTATTAAACCTCATGTTATAAACCTTAATATTACAAACTCAATATTCTGAACTTAATGTTAAACTCTAATATTATAAAGCATATACTTTAATATTATAAACCCTATATTATAAATCTTAATATTAAATCCAATATTAAAAACTCAATTATTATAGCCTCAATGTTATAACAACAATATTATAACCCCATATTATAAGTTGAAATGTTATAAGCACAATACTATAGATTACAATATTATAATTCCAATATTAAACCATATATATTAATCGCAAAATATTATAAACTCCAATATTATAAACCTCATATTAAATTTTTTTATACTAGCCTAGATCCATCTAATCCCCCATTTAACCTAAGCCAAGAAGGATTAGATTTCTTCAAGTGCGCAAACTTGTTTTAGAGTGCAAAATACAATGTGTATTTTTTCATTGTTTCAATTGTATTTTGAATATTATATAGAGTACATAAACTTATAAATCCAAAAATATTTGTTGGATTTCAATAATAAAAAAAACATATACCTAAAAAATGACCAGGCTGTAAAATACTCGGCCCATTAGGTTCAAAGCACAGTGAAAGTTTTAACCATAACAACTTGCTTTTTTCACCATAACAACTTGTTTTTTTTCAATACTTTGAAATGATATATACTCAAATTTTTTAGAACAATATAAGTGCATGTAGACATTTTATAAACAATTTTTTGTTATGAATGTATTTTTAAGAATAAGTTAATATTAATTCATATTAAAATATTTGTTTAACATTATTTATATCAAATTGATATTGACATAAATTAATTAACATAGATCTTCAAATAATTTATTTAAATCTTCAAACTGTTTTTGAAATATAAAAAATTTAAACATACTCATGTTTTTTTACTTCTAATTATTTTAGATGAAATTATATTGGGTCATATAGACAAGTAAATAAATGTATAACATATTCATTTTGGATTTTTATTATCACTGACATTGCATTCTTTTATTTCAAAAATAATAATATATATATAAAAAAATAACATGTGGTCTAGAAAAAATAAATTACATAATTGGTCTCACAAATTTTTATACACTAATTTAATATAACCATAACTTTAAAATTAATAAATAATAATAATAATAAAAACTATAAATAAAACCTCTCCACTCAATCAATTAATGATTTAAATTAAAAAATAAATAAATATAAATACACTCATTTAATATAACCATAACTTTAAAATTAAATAATAATAATAATAAAACTATAAAATAAACCCCTCCACTCAATCAATTAATGATTTGAATTGGAAAGTTTAATGATTTGAATTAGAAAGTTTCATCCTGAGAATTTTGTTTTACGTTTTTAAAAGACATTTCGATTAGTTAGCTCGCTTTGAGATCGTTTCATATTCTATTATGTATAAAGAAATCGCGAATTGGTGGGCAGTTTTATTTTATATGGTTTTCTATGTCCACTTTCGGAAATATTTTGATGAATTATTCTCATATAACAAAATTTTAGCCCTGAAATCTTTGCATTTATATATGGGTTAAAATGTTTACAGCATTTGAAGAAAGCATTCTGTCTTAACTCACTTGTCTTAGGCGTGGATAAATCTAAATGTTAGATGATTTAAAAATACCAAAGAATAAAAAAATTATTAATTTAAGATATTAAGTTAATAATTATTATTCTAGAATGTTTATTATTTAATGAAGACATTTAGAATTAGTGTATTGTTGTTATAAGATATGACTCTTCAAAAGTGTTTTATTTTAAATTTTATTTTAGGAGATTTGTTAGCTAAATAGTTTTAATAGCATTTATTGTAAATAGACACCTGTTATTTAATAAGTAATTCATAATTAAAAGTAGTTAGGACATTGAGCTTATAAATAACTCATTGCAAAAATATTTAGATGTTACCCAATAAATTCTTACAAAATCAAATTATATAATTATTTTTTTATGATTAATAAAATTATATGTTTATATGTGTAAAACACTTCTCCCATTAGTAAAGATTCGATTATTGATTTGCTCCCCATAAATTACCTATTCCGAACACACAGTGAGACAACATTCGTTGTCGATCCAATACAGGTCTGCTGTTAGGTTTGTTTTACTTTATGTACATTTCCCTCGTGACTTCGCAGGACCTTACAGTGTGTCATGTCCATTTCCCTCGTGACTTCGCAGGACTTTCCAGTGTGTCGGTAACCAAACAGTAAGGTCGATTGGCTGGAAGATGCCTGGTTCGTTTCAAATGCTAACCATCAACACAGATGGGAACGAAGGCTATGTTCCATAGCTTAACTTTAGGAAATGCATCCGGTGCCTTTTTCAGTACATACTTAGTCTCGTCTGTAAAAACCTATCTGAGAGGCTTATCGTCGACATTGGAGACCAGCAAAATGGAGCAGATACTAAGTAACTATCTGTTAGTACGCATATTTATATTGATGGCTCTTTTGCCAATAATGTCTCATGCCCGGTGCAATTATTCGGCGATATTTAATTTTGGGGACTCCACATCTGATACGGGTGCAATTCATGTTATATTTCCCTACAACGAGCTTGCAGAGAATCCTCCCTATGGAAAAACCTTCTTTGGGAAACCCGTCAGCAGATACAGCGACGGAAGGTTGTTCATAGATTTCTTCGGTATGTTAATTTTGGTTGCTATGCTGATCTTTGCTGCATGGATAATTGTATTGTATTATTTAGCTCGATTAGTTCTCATCATGACGTTTAGTATTTAATTAATTGTGGAACATGATCGATGCTGCAGCCCAAGCTATTGGATTACCGTTTCTGAGTCCATATTTGCAGTCGGTAGCTTCGACTTTCGGGCATGGCGCTAACTTTGCAGCGGCAGGTGCTACTGCTCGTGACACCAATTCCTTCATTGTTCCCATCTCTCTCACTGTTCAGATCAATCAGTTCAAGGCGTTCAAGCAAAAGGTTCTGGCCAGCATCCAGGCACACGGTAAGTTGAGTAATAATATAATGACATTATATTATAGCCAGAATCCACTCTAAGGCTTTCTTAATTAATAATATAATGATATTGGTCTCAGGATGTATTCAAAACCAGATTACATTGTTCATCCATGCAGTGCTGATTTTTCATTTCACATAGTGGGTTTCTCATTGTTTACCAGTGGGCTAGGGGAAAACCAAAGAAGCTAGCAGACTTGCATGACTATTAAAAATCCGAGAAGGAAACAAGAGTTAAGTCTTTTACATTCAAACTGAGAAGAGGAGAGGATCAGAATCACATTGAAGATGCCTTTTATATATGGGCTAAACTTGCATCTAGATCAGAATTACATTGAAGATGATTCTCTATATGGGCCAGCCTTGCATCTAGTTTGTCCATAAAGCAATTTTGGTTGGTTTCTCAGCATTTTCTTGATGTTTTCCCATGAGAAAAACACATTATATATTTCCACTTGCTTGTCTTCCAATACCATACTGAGCATGAGTTTTCATTTGCTAGTACAATGCAATTGAGTTGAGGTTGTATTGTTTCCTCTGACCCTTGGTGACCCCTAGGGTAACCAATATCAAGGACCTAGTAGGAAACCTCTTCCAATATCTCAGATTTAGAAAATGCTTGCCACTTAACACTCACCATAGTTTCCAGATTCCTGATTTCCCATGAGTCGACAACATTGAAGAATTAAGACTCAGCTGGGGCAACCCTACTCCTCCTGCTATATGCTATCTGGCTGGCATGATGCCCAAGAAAGACACCACCTTACAATGACCACCCAAAAACCCATAGCCAAAGGTCTCTGGCACCAATCTATGACAAAATCACTAACAACACACCAATTACAAACTTTAAACTTACACAAGCCAAAAAACAACCCACACCAGCCAAACTCATAAGGGTAATAACCACCTCCACAAACAAACCTAGAAAAGAAACAACCCACACCAGCCAAACTCATAGAGTAATAACCACCTAACAACCTCCACAAAAAACCTATAAAAGAGACGCACCAAAATTATATCCCTGTTTTAACACAAATACTCAAGACACCAAACACGGAGAGTCGGTATCCAAACATAATTTTACAAAACCACAATCCGTACAATATCCCCAGACCCACTATCAAGAGATGACTTAGACCAAGACGAGACCCCGTTGTAACAGAGAATCATTCACAGGCCATCCAAACTGAAACACCCTACCAGACAAATCCATAGGCAAAAGAAAAGTTACCGAAGATGTCAAGGGCTAAGTAGCCGAGTTAGAAATGGCCTAGAGAATCGACGCATATGATTTACAAATAATTCGAAAAAGAAAATTTCCAATTCAATAAAAACTCTAAGATATAATTGGTTCGAGTCTTGATGAACGTAAAATGAGCGAACAGAAATGATACACTCTAGGAATATGATAGCCCACCTCCTCACCGGCCCTGCTTCTGCGCAATACCAACACCCAGTGGACTCACTTCTTTATTTTCCCAATTTCGCTTCCCAGCCATGCCTGATTGCTTGACTGCTCTAAGCGATCTATAACGAAGAGGTTAATGAGCTGCTCTCTTTGCTCGTGATATGGTGAGAGGAATGGTAATCTTATAGCAGAAATGCTCTTTCATTTTTCACTAAAGCTTTGAGTTTGAATTTGGGTGGAACCTTATATGATCAGCGATCAAATAAAACGAACTGAATTTTTATGCTAGTTGACCTGATTCCATGGAATGTGGTAACTATATATACATATCTTACCCCTGGGATTTGAACTACTGACTGCCAAAGATCTCAGGAATCTAAATAGCAATACTAATAGGTTTTTGAATGCTAAATTGAATATATTGATTTCAGAATTCCTAGAATAATGTTACAGGTCCTCTAGATCATCTCCCAAGCGAGGAAGCATTCAGAAGCGGGATTTACATTATAGATATAGGGGTCAATGACTTCAGCTACGCATACATGAAGCTCAAACTCACCACCGCTCAGGTGAAGAAGAGCTTTCTTCCAAACGTTGCAATGTCTATTGTCGGAGCTGTGCAATCCCTGTACAATGAAGGAGCAAGGACTATCCTGGTGAGTGGGGTGCAGCCTCAAGGCTGCAGTCCTTTCTGGCTCACTTACTTTTCCCATTCTTCCAACGACTTCGATAAGCACGGCTGCTCCATTTACTACAACGACGCGGTTCTCTATTTCAACACACTCCTCCGATATCAGCTCTCCTCCATCCGCAAACAACTGAAAGACGCCAACATTATCTACGTCAACACGTACGACATTATCTATGATTTCTTCGCCAATCCCTCTAAATATGGTATTTAATTCTTTATATACTTCTTATCCCCACGCTCTTCTTTCTGTATTCGTGTGTATACTCCTAATGGGAAGTGAATGAATGAATGGTGTGGTATATACATAAAATTTAGTTATTAGTTCAATGAGTTGGTGTTTCTGTTACCAGAACTTTGTAATAAATTGGCCCTCTGTGTAGGTCCTAGCTAGATTTTTATGGTGTATATATACTAAAGTCATACAGCCCACTTCACACTCGAAGTGGGGAATTACGTATAGTTTTGCTGAGAATTATTTTCATAGAAAAAGACACTATCTAATCTCTGTATATAAATGCAGGGTTCAAGGCCCCCACGACAGCATGCTGCGGAGTTGGGGGAAACTATAATTACAACAACGCCATAGAGTGTGGATCCACTGGTACTATCAACGGGAGCACTGTGAAAGCGGTGTCCTGCTCGGATCCAGCCTCCTACGTTAGCTGGGACGGGGCCCACTTGACTGACGAGGCCAACAGACTCCTCACTAAACAAATTTTGAGTGGAAAATACTTTGAACCATCCTTCCCCCTCGCTACCTTCTGTGATCTCCAGGGCCTCTGAGATGCCAGGAAAGGGGAGGGATAGATGAGGGAAGGGTCAATCATATTTTGAATATTCATGCTCGGCAGCCATTTCAATTGTTATATTACCTCTATCTACTATTAGTACTGATCATCATCTATCCACAGGCAGCCTGCCTACATGTTAAGCGAAGGATGATCCTTCCATTCCTTTTATTTTTCAGCAGAAAAAAACGGTTTTTTTTTTCATTAATAAAAAAGAGTACATTTACTGAGTTTTTCCAGACAGAATCATAAGTTCTCACTGATTTTTCAGTCCGAGTATGTTTCTACTATTTTCTATTATTCCTATTCTTTTTATTGGGTGCAGGATTCTTATTCGATCCATCAGTTATGTGTACAATAAATGATTATTCCTATTCTTTTTATTGGGTGCAGGATTCTTATTCGATCCATCAGTTATGTGTACAATAAATAATTGAGCAGTATTATGTTCGAATATTATTGGGTGTAGGATTTTTATTCTAGTCATCAGTTAGGTGTACAATAAATACTTAGAGCAGTATTAGGTTTGTATTTAGGATTCTGTGTTTTATAATGAATTAAATAAAAATATTTGAGAGAAATCATATAAGAGAAATTTTTAGTTAACTGGTTTCGAATCAAGTGTGATTTATTATTATAATTTGGTCTCAATGATAAACCACACTTACTAGTTTGAAAAAAGTCTGCCAAAAATTTCTCATATATTTCTACAAAAAATTTATACCGAAAACAAATATGTACTTTTATAGATAATTCAGATTCAGGATTGATTCTCTTTTCTCGTCCTTATCTTCTCGATAACAATATAAAAGTCCGAGAGTGAAGTTGGCTGAGACAATACCTCTAAATCTAATGGGTGCCTAATCCTAAAAACAACACGCTGATATTCGTTGGCTGAACATTTTGGTTTCACTGTTGAAAGGAATCGTCGTCTCCTGGCTTGCCTTGGAAATCCATATCAAGAATCTGCAAATCTCCGATTTACACTTTTGTTTTCGTGGGATTGGATTTTAATGTGTCCTTTGTGCTATCCTGGCCACGGATTTTTTGGGAGGAGGAATTTTGTTTGTTTTCGTGGGATTGGATTTTAATGTGTCCATTGTGCTATGCTGGCCGCGAATTTGGGAGGAGGAATTTTGTTCGTCGTGCAATTTAAAGTGACTTGTAACATGCACGTGAGTGCATGATTTGTTGGTTGGGGTGGGTGGTTTGCTCAGCGGCCGACCACGTTGGATTTTTGCGGAAGCTGTGCCATGCAGTATTGGTGATGTCTCTGTTTGCTTCGGCGATATTTATATCTATAATGATGTATTGATGAGGCCTCTACTGGCTACTGCAATATTTGTAACTATAATAAGCGATATTTATAACTATAATAATGTGTATATATACTCGTTTCGGCCATATCTTGTATGATACTTCTTCAGCGGGCTAGCGGGTATCGGAACCTTCCAGAATGAGGGTCTTCTTCGCAGTAGAAAATACGAGTACCCCAGCAAGAACAATGTCTCTAAGAAATACACCAGGCTGTCAATCGGCTATTACTGGCATCTCCACGGCCATATTCTGTGGGATCAGCAGCATCGAGTCCCCCTACTGAAAAAAGTGACTTGTAACATGTCTCCGCCACTTGCTGCCATTGATTTTTCTGCGAGGGGGAATTTGGTTATGTATGGATAATGATATGTTGCAATTTGGAGACGCGATATGCCCAGTAACGGCTTAGTTAAAACCTTTCCTATTTGTCACATAAAGCGATTCAATATTTTGAAGGGGGAGACTGATGTAAGGTACCCATATGTGATTCATGGATTATGTGGTTGGTGTAAAGAGTAGAATGATGTAAATATATTTACCAATGGTATTAAAAACTAAATATAAATATTTAGTTAATAAATAAAAAGGGAAAGCTATATTTTTTTGGATTAAAACTATAATATTTTTTTAGTAATACTATTAAACATGAAACATCAGGGTTCTATTTTTTTTATTTAATTCATATAGTTTCGTTAAATATATTAGGCCTCCAAAAAAACCTAAAAATTTTAATTATTTTTTACCATAATCTTAAAGATTAAAGATAAAATATGAGGATTTTTAAAAATACAACTGTTTTAGCCATAAAATTAAAACTAAATATCACAATTTAAGATGAAATATCATGATTAAAAAGAATTTCAAAAATGAATTCTTAAACCAAAGTGTCATTAAGTATTTTTTTTAATACTAAAAGTATAACTATTTTAGAATCTTAGTCTCGGAAAACTTGACACTTTGGAAATAAAACTTAAAAATCAACTATCAAATTGATATGCATTGAGGGTGAATCTGACTCATTGCTATAAAAACTTTAAAAACAATCATCTAATCAATACATAATAACTAAAACTTAAAAATCAACTATCAAATATTAAGACATAGTAAAATGAGTTATAATAAATAAAAAATAAAAAAAAAAAAAAAAAAAAATATAATTAAAAAAAAATAAATAAAAATAATTAAATAAATAAATAAAACTTAAAAAATATAAATAAATAAATTATTGTTGTATTGAGGCTTCCGTGATCCATATCAAGTAGAGAGATTCTTTCGGCGTAAATCACATGATGTTTCATTTGTCTAGGCGTTTTGAACCAACCAGTGTGGTTCATTATCAGGACAAGTTAACGGCTAGATTTGACCGGTTAGTTGGGTCATGATAATAGCTATTATTTAATTAGATAAGATACGCCAGTTAGTTATAAAAAGGACCTTTTTTATACCCTCACCATTATACAAATGTATTAAAAAATAAATTAAGCTATTATTTAATTAGATAAGATACGCCAGTTAGTTATAAAAAGGACCCTTTTTATACCCTCATCATTATACAAATGTATTAAAAAATAAATTAATAACCTAAATTAATTAAATTCGATAGTTAGTTAACAAAGTTATTATATCTAAAAATTAGAGTACCTAAAAGTTGGTTACAAAAGTTATTAAATATATAAATAATAAAGCAATATATAAATAGCTTGTTGGTACCATTTCATTGCCATCTTTTTCTTCTAGAAATCCATCATTTGTCTATCTTTTTCTCCCATAAACCCCTCATAATCCATCGAAATTGATTAATCAAACCATTATAGTTGTTAATTTACATTAAATTTAATTTGTGAATTTTTATGTTAAAATTTAGAAATTTTCAACAAAAATTACAGGATGTCATGACTTCCTATAAATGGTTTATGATGTGACACATGGCATGGCAGGAAAATCAAAACAAAAGATAGGAACGTGATCTCGAATGTACATACATAATGAAAGATCTATTCAACAGCAAATCTAAAGCTCCTGGATACATAGTCAATGCTGGTCAAACCCAGCCTTTTTGGTCACAAAGGCAACAAAAAGCCATAGTTTCTCAAATTGATTTCGTTTTGCTTTAGGAAATCGGTTAAGATTAGAAAGGACAAAAATCACTCTTTTGTAAAAGCAAAAACATCATAGTCAATGCTGGTCAAACCCAGCCTTTTTGGTCACAAAGGCAACAAAAAGCCATAGTTTCTCAAATTGATTTCGTTTTGCTTTAGGAAATCGGTTAAGATTAGAAAGGACAAAAATCACTCTTTTGTAAAAGCAAAAACATCTGCATGATGTATGTACATTCGATTAGAGGGAAAGTTAGTGAATATAGGATAGGAGACACGCAGATAAAAGACGGCATATTGTATTGTCCAGAACGATTATTATATTTGTGTATTGTTTCTAGAACATTGCTCTTGCATGTGATTTCGATTTCCAGAACTTAATTACAGTCATCGTTTTACTCCTACAGTACTTATGCGTTAACATTCTCGTCGCTTGAAGTTTCTTAAGTGTGCCATTGAAGCGTGGACGGGCCCTACGTGGAGATTGGTATACTTTTAATTTCGTTTCCATAGTGTTTTCGAATTTGAATAGTGCGAATAGTGTTCAATGTTATTTCTTTGTCTGTGAATTTATCAATTTGATTAGAAATTCTTGCAAATAATATTCATGGTGACAGCTTGAGAATTTGATTGCTAGATCATTGAACAATATCTTGTAAAAAATTTGATCGATCATTATCTTTCAAAGCATCGACCATTTTCATGCATTTAAAATTTCAGTGTGCTTTTGATTTTCATAATTAGTGTGTTAGCTGGAAAGAGCTTTTGTGGATAATATCCTTGTAAGAGGGTTGAAAACTCAGTCTAGCAACACGTTGTTTCTTTAGAACAGTTAGATAAATTAGATGATCTGAGTGTTAAGGTGTGAGAGGAAACATATTTCAATCTCCTGTAAAAGAGTGTTGTAGCCTGTCACAATAGACATTTAGTTAGGTAGATGAGATCCCTTTATGTCTATAGACTTTAGACATGTGCCTCTAAGTTTACCTACCTTGGTTGATATTAAATCTAGTATAATCTAGCACCCTAGATTGGCCACTACATTTTGGCGTCGTTGTCAGGGAGGCGAGGATTTCAAAAAAAAAACAAAATATAAAAAAAATTAAATTAAATAAACAAAAACAAACAAAAACATAACATAGATTTGATTTTAATTGTCATTTTAGAAGTCATGTTTGCTTATGCCTAGATCTAGAGATAATAAAGGTAGATTCATAAAAACCCCCCATCCAAAAACTAACCTACCACCAGGAGCAGATCTTTTAGGAAAAATTGAGCACACAGCACCAGCGGAGGAAATCACCATACAAAAATTAGAGGATAAACACAAATCAGGCCAAAGACTTACACTTATTGAGAGACAAATCCTATTGGCACACGAATCACAGAAAAAACATCTCCTTGAATCTTCTACAAAAACAGAAAGTAGAAAAATAACTCAACAATCTCTAGAACAACTCTTTGGAACGAGTGACACTGAACAAGCAATTAAATCACCAGAGGAATCTATAAAAATCGTTGAGGAAGGAGGAGGATCAGCGAGAAGACCCACTCCTGAACAACAACAAGATCAAAGAGAGGAGGAAGAGTCAACCTTTAAATTTCCTATTCACGAACTAGAAGACAATCATGATGAGGAAATAAAAATGAAAAACATACCTCCTTCTGTGTTACCAAACTTTTATGGCATGGCTTCAGAAGATCCAGATTCATTTTGTTTGAGTTTGACATTATATGTCGAACATATGGTTACACAGATGATGCCCATAGGCTTAGACTCTTCCCAGCAACATTAAAAGCATCAGCGCTAAGATGGTTCATGGGACTTGGTGAACATGCAATAACTGATTGGAATGGCATGAGAAGAATATTCCTAAAGAAATACCAACCTTATTGTAAATCGAAAGATTCTAAAGATGATATCTTTAGGATGAACCAACAAGAGGATGAAAATCTAGAAGAGTACTTGGAACGATTTGCTTACAATTTACAAAAATCAAAACATCGATCCATGACTCTTGATCTCATTCGAACAATATTTTTGAAAGGCATTCAAGAGGAATACTTAGATAATCTTAATTTGATGGGCAAAGGTGATATTTCCACCTTACCTTTCGAAGAAATTGCTGATTTATGTGAAAAGTATTCTAGGAGCAAAGCCAAAATTGGAAAAAGAACCATATCATTCAAAGCCACAAAAGCAAGTGTCACAAGAGCTGAAATAGGAAATTTGTTAGAGGAATTCAAAACAGATCTATTGAGTACCTTAGGAACTCAGATTGACACTCTCACAGCTAAGAAAAGACAAGAAGAGGAAGATCAAATGATGGCTGTCTTTTGTCCAAAATGCTGGAAGAAACATGCCTTAAAAGATTGTCCATTAGAAAACATTCAAGTTTGTGCCTTTTGTAGTGAAAATCATAATATATTTCATTGCTCTAAAGTCAATATTTTGCAGAATTGTAATGTGGCAACTAACACAGATATGGAGAATGTGTATTTCATGGGCGCAAAGAGACAATGGCAGCCAAGACCTCCACCTCAAGGTATGTTCCCAAACCAGAATTTGCAATTTCCTGCACATGATCAGATGTAGGCTCAGAATTCGTGGAATGTACCCATGCCATGGCAGCACCAAAATTACCCACAACAACAATGGAGACCATCTCAGCGATACTCTCAACAATATCAACCATACCAACCATATTCGCAACCATATCCTCAACCATACCAACCATATTCGCAGCCATATCAACAATATCATCAGCCATATTCACCATATCCTCAACCATATCAACAATATCCTCAGCAGCAAGTTGTTTACCCACATCAACCCCAACCCACTCAACAAGCATTCCCTGCTCCTCCACCACAAGTACAACTTCCATCTAACCAACAACCTCCTAGACCTACTCAAATCCCTGCTCAACCTATACCAAATCCAAATAACAGAGCAGAGAGACCAACTTATAATGTAGATGAGGAACCCTCATATCCCGCATTACCCTTGCAAAATATCAATTTGAGGTCTGGTAAGGTACTTCACAAAAAATCTCCAGCAGCTGATAAACAAGAAGAAAATGAAAATGAAACTCCAATTCAAAGGAAACAAAACAATGACATCAAAAATAAACAAATGCAACCGTTGCATCCACCACCTTTTCCAGACAGATTGGTCCAAACAAAACTTCCCATGTCTATACCATAGTTTGATGTTTTAGATGAGCTAAAGAATATCTATATAAAAATTCCGCTACTACAAGCCATAAAAGACACTCCCATAAATACTAAAGCCATCAAAGAACTCTGCCTTAAAAAGCCTACTAGGAAAAGAGTTGATCCACAAACTATTCATGTTATTGGACATTTAGCTGGCCTTATGACAAACACCATTTCAATGGAAAATTATGTTGATCCTGGTATTCCCAGAGTCACTACAATCAATAACAACATACATATTCCAAACACCTTAATTGACCTTGGGGCCACAATAAATGTGATGACTCTTGAAACAATGAAAACACTCTAGCTCACAAACTTGCAGCACACAACAATTGTTTTAGAACTCGTTGATAGGTCTAAAGTGATCCCTAAAGGTTGGATGACATAATTGTTTCACTGGACTCTTGGGAGTATCCAGTGGACTTTTTAGTTCTTCAGCCAAAATCCAATTTAGAAGGACACCCTATCATCCTTGGTAGACCATGGTTAGCAACTGTTGATGCATTCATAAGATGTAGATCGGGTAATATGATCAGTTCACGAGGAACTGAAAGAAAACAACTCACTCTTTACCCATTAGCACAATCACCACGGTAGCACACAATTTATGGCTTGATGATAAATACAATGATAAGGCAGAAGTTCAATATGTTTTCAGCATCAACCAAATCTATGATTTTCAAGAACATAATAACGATGATTTGGTAGAAATGTTCCTTTCTCAACCTGATGTTTCCGAAGAATTGAGAAATGACCAATACCATGCTGTAGATAAACTTTTGGCACAAAATTTTCAGGAAACATACATCATTCATTCCTTGCAAACAACATTTCACAACATTTTTCCTATCCAATCTATCACAAACACACATAGCAAGACCATAGAGATTAGTCCAGGAAAAACTTTGAATATTAGCACTCACCTAGACTCATCTCAGGAGGAAAAATTGATTCAATTATTGAGAAAATACCAGAAAGCATTTGCTTGGGACTACACCGATATGCACGGAATTCACCCTGAAACATGCACTCACCATATTTATACGGATAGTAATATCAAACCATTGTAGAATTGAGGCTTCTGTGATCCATTATATTTATAAGAAGAGCTTCGGTGTAAATCACATAGGACAGATCTTTGTCGACGCGTTTCGAACCAGCTAGTGTGGTTCATCATCAAGACGATGAACCACACTAGCTGCGTCGACAAAGATCTGTCCTATGTGATTTACGCCGAAGCTCTTCTTATAAATATCAAACCAGTGAGGCAACCGTAGAGACAAACGAATCCCATGCTTCGGGATATTGTTAGAGAGGAATTACAAAAACTATTGAAAGTCAATTTTATCTATCCTATCTCTGACAGTCAGTGGGTATCCTCATTGGTAGTAGTGCCCAAGAAAAATGATAAGTGGAGGATTTTTGTTGATTACAGACAATTGAACAAAGCAACCCTCAAAGATTATTTCCCACTACCATTTATTGACCAAGTGCTAGACATATTAGCTGGAAAATCATCATTCTCTTTTCTTGATGGTTTCAGTGGCTACAACCAGATCAGGATAGCCTTAGAGGACCATGACAAAACCACTTTTACTTGTCCTTGGGTCACTTATGCTTATAATGTTTTACCATTTGGACTTTGCAATGCTCCAGCTACATTTCAGAGAGCTGTATTAACTATTTTTGTTGATTTAGTTCATGATTGTGTTGAAGTTTACATGGATGATTTTTCAGTGTATGGTAATTCATTTGAGCATGCATTAGAGAATCTTGAAAAAGTTTTAAATCTAATTTATCCTTGAGCAATGAAAAGTGTTTTATGATGTTAAATGAAAGGATAGTATTATGACACTATATTTCTTCTCAAGGCATTAAAATTGATCCATCAAAAACCCAAATCATTGTCAATTTGCCAATTCTGAAGACTCAAAAAAAAGTAAGAAATTTTGTTGGGTATGCAAGCTATTACAGAAGGTTTATTGAACATTTTAGTAAAATAGCTTTACCTTTGTTTAAGCTTCTAGCAAGAGATGCACCTTTCAACTGGAATGATAATTGTCAGCAAGC
>APFE031042448.1:123593-152692 GCA_000404065.3 Pinus taeda
TTATTATTACAGGAATTTAACATCACAGTGTTAGATAGACTAGGTAAGGAGAATCAGGGGGCAGATTTTCTTTCTAGACTGCAAAATCCAAGTGAGGTTGTTCCGGTTGAAGATTCTTTTCCAGATGAAAATTTATTTGCAATTTCAATAGTGAATCCTTGGTATGCTGACTTGGCCAACTATTTGTCCACGAGAAGAGCACCTCCATATTTTACTTCAAAGGAAAAGAATAGGCTAATCAAACAAAGTGCTCGATACTCATGGGTTAATGGAGATTTATTTTACACTGGTTATGATATGATTATTAGATGATGTGTAAGAAATGATGAAATAATTGATATTTTAAAATCTTGTCATGATGAACCATGTGGTGGGCATTTGGAGCTAAAAAAACAGCATTGAAGATTCTTAGTCTTGGTTACTACTGGCCATCTATTTTTAAGGATTCCAAAAAAGTATGTGAAGAGTTGTGATAGTTGTCAAAGAATGGATAGGCCAACAACTATCGATGAAATGCCACTTCAGCCTCAAGTACACTTAGAGCCATTTGAAAAATGGGCTCTAGATTTCATAGGACCCATCAATCCAACTTCCAAAGGTAAGAAGAACATCTTAGTATGTATTGATTACGTGACAAAATGGGCCGAAGCCAAAGCACTAGTCTGGGCAACTAAACAAAGAGTGGTAAACTTCCTTTTTGAAGAAATTTTTATAAGGCATGGAGTACCAAGGGAGATAGTGACAGATCAAGGTACTCAATTTACTTCAAAGCTAGTTAAAGACATCACAGAAAAATATCAAATCAAGCACAGAAAAAGTACACCTTACCATCCACAGGCCAATGGCCAGGTGGAATCCACAAATAAAACATTGGAAGGAATATCACTAAGACCGTAGCAATGAAACAGAAAGAATTGGGAAGAGAAGGCTCAAAAATGCACTCCGGGCTTATAGAATCACGTGGAAGAACACTACAGATTTACACGCATATCAATTGGTGTATGGCAAAGAGGTAAATGCTTCTATTGAATTCAAATACATACTTAAAGAATGGCCTGCAGATTTAGGATTGATCTCAATGAAGCCCAACAAAGAAAAGAAATTCAGCAATTGAACCAGCTGGATAAAAAATGAAAGGCAGCAAGCAAGGAACAACACTCCTAATGAGAACAAAGGAAGCAGTGGCATGATGCACACATCAAAAAGAAACAGTTTCAGAAAAAGAGAACGGGCTTGTACTCTTGACTCTAAATTCAGAGATCATAAGCCAAATTTACCAAACACACTAGATGGGCCCATAGAAAATAGTTTCAAGTTTTATGAAAATGGGTCAGTCAATCCTTATTACCATGATGGAGAAAGTCCACCCCTTTCTTGTCAATGGCCTCAGGTTGAAAAACAATATATCATAGGCCTATAAACCAAGGAGGATTTTCTTCACTATATCTCAGCAAGGGAGGTTGAAATATTGCAACCTTTCACTGTGATATCGTTACCTTAGTTCATTTCATTTCAAATATATATATATATACTATTTAAAATATATATATATAATAATGGTTTAGATGTGAAAACCATACTTTGACACACTCTAACCCAGAATTCTTACTTGAAAACCAATTCTTTGGCTGGTAAGAATTCCTTGTTCTATTTGTTTACTGTTTGGTTCATCGATTCAATAATGACTCGAGGACAAGTCAAAGCTTCAGTGGGGGAAAAGCATCAGCGTTTTTGTTTTCCTTATCTCATCTCCTCATTGTAAATTCTCAAAGAGTTTGTTTCAGCACTTCAGTATTTCAATAAAGAAGTTGTCTTTGTTCTAATCAGAGGGCCCTGTTCAAGCAATTTGCAGTGGGACCTATTCAAAAGACTATGCTACCAGCACCAATATTAGAGGGACCTGTTCAACAAATATCAAAGGGACTTGTTAAAGACTGCTGCATCAAGCTACTTCAACAAAGCTTCAACAGAGTTTCAAAGGTTGCTTATCATCAAGGCTCCATCAGCACCAAAGATCAAGGAAGCAGCACACACATAGTTCTTTTTCAGATTTCAAAGCTGCACAAACATTTTCCAGATCTCATAGGGGCCTGTTATATCCAAATTCATCTCAGAATGGACCTGTTATGGACAGTGAAGATTAGTCATATCTGGACAATAAAGATCAGTCCTACCTATGCATGCCAACTCAACTCTTGGTCAACCAACAAAATGTAATGTATTGTTGTAATTTTTATTTTTAACATTTAAAATTCTTGGATTATTTTAGTGTTAAATATGATGACTATGATTGCTTATGATCAATTTCAAAAACACCCCTATACCCATCACCCTTGTAACATTCCTAACTACTATCATTTCCCAACACACTCTAGCCTATCACCATATTCTTCCTACAATTTTTAAATCTTCTCCTACACCACCCTTCAATGAAAAACTTAAATCATGGTTATATATTAAAATCAAATAATACAAACGAACGAATAAATATAAGAAAATACTAATTAATAAATTAAAACATTAAAATAAATTTGAAAATTTATCTCTCTTTCCTTTTTTTTGAGTTTTTATATAATAATTTTTAAACTTTTAATTAAATATAATATTTTTCTTTCATATAATAATTTTTCTCTCATCGGCATTTCTTGAAATTGATTCTCTATTAGTTGGAGGCGATTTAAATTGTACTCTATGTAATGATGAGATATGGGGCAATGGCAGGAAAAATTATCTGGTTAGCCGTTTGATTCGGGATGCCATCATATAAAATAATTTCGTAGATGTTCTGCCAACTTGCCAGGGGCTCACATGGGACAATGGGTGATCAAATGACTCATTTTTCGCTAAAAGGCTAGACAGATTCCTCTTACATGAAAAATTGATTGAAAGATTTGGTTCCCCTACGGTGAAAATCGTACCTACTTTTATATCAGATTACCGTCCCATTTCTATCCATTAGAATTATGTTGGGCGTAGATTTGGTTATCCATTTAAATTAAACAGGACATGGCTCGCTGATGAACGGTTCAACAAATTCATAATGGAATCCTGGCAACCCCCATCTAATCCGGAACATGATCAATCTTAGCCATTTTTAGATCGACTGTCTTCTCTTCGAAGAGAGATAAAACGTTGGCAACAGGAGAAAGCAGCCTCCAACAAAATGGCCCTTAAGGACATATGTAGGAATTTGGAATATTTATCTACTCACTTTAAACATTCCTATATGTCTTCTTCTATACGGAAACAAATATTGGACTTAGAGGAAAAAAAGCAAAAGATACTAGCACTGGAGGAAGCTTCACGGTGTCTTAAGAGTCGAGCTATATGGCTCAGAGAGGGGACAAAAATACAAAGTTTTTTCATAGATTTGCAAATAAGCGGCGGGAGGTAAACACTATTTGGGAAATCAAAGGGTGAAGAAGGCAATGCATATTCTTCTCAGGAGGCCATTGCTTGTGAAACTGTGAAATATTTCAAACATGCCTACAACAGAAATATTGGCAGCGACATTGAGGATATACCATGGGGTATTGATCCATTTCCTACCATGTTTGATGAAAATCAAAACAATGCCCTATTTTCTGAGGTTTCTGAGGAGGAATTATTGGCTACTATGAAATCTTTTCAGAAAGACAAATGTCTGGGCCCGGACGGTTGGACTATTGATTTCTTCATCCATTTTTTTGACTTATTCAAGTCAGATATCCTAAAAATGGTCGAGGAATCAAAATCGCAAGGTTATATTAGCCAATACATTTCCTCCACTTATATTGCATTGATACCAAAGAAGCTCTCCACTTCTTTTTCAAACTTTAGGCCAATTTCATTGTGCAATGTCCTGTATAAGATTATTTCAAAAATCATTGCTAATTGAATGAGGAATATCTTATCTCTACATATGTCCCATGAACAACACGGTTTTCTAAAGGAAAGAAATATTTTGGACGCGGTGGCTCTCACTCAAGAATGCCTACATTCCATACATTGCAGGAAGTTAAACACAGCGTTATTAAAAATTGACCTTAAAAAGGCATACGATCACGTGGACTAGGATTTTATTCGTTGCCTTCTTGCAAGGATTGGTCTTGATAGCAGATGCTCCAAATGGATTATGGCGTGTGGTTGATGTTAACTATGCAGTCCTTATGAAGGTAAATGAAAATGGGAATCTAATTATTTCCTAACACAGCTTTTCAATATTAAAGCAATTCCTCTCCGGAATGGGCTAAAATACTTGGGGTTCAATTTGAAATCTGTTGGATATCGTGTGGTTAATTGGTCTTGGATTCTTGATCATTTTTATAAGAAAATTGTTGCATGGGAATACAAATTTTTATCCATTGGTGGTCACGTGATTCTGACTCAAGCTATGCTCGTGCAAGTCATGGTATATTGGGCACATCTCTTTTATATCCCCACATCCATCATCAACAGCGTAAATAGGATGACTGCCAATTTCATATGGGGAGGACACAAAGAACAAAAAAAATATCATCTGACAAAACATTCAATGCTGGCTCACCCTAAAAAAATGGGAGGATGGGGCATTTTGGACCTAAATATTTTTCGGATGGCCCTACTATGTAAAACCATGTGGAAAGCAATTATGGGAGAGTCTATTTGGAGCTTGGCCATTCGTGCTAAGTAGATGGACAACAAAGATATGACTTACTGGTTTAGAAAACGCTGCATTGAATCCTCTCACGACTCTGCAATATGGAGAGGCTTCCAGAAATTGGAGCCTTTCTTCAAACAAAATCTGATCTGGAAATTTCAGTATGAATCAAAAATCATTATCGGTATGGATGAGTTCGCTGGAGCGGCTAGAAAGATCCATATTTCCACACAGTTATTAAGAACGTTACACAACAGGGGTATGTTTTTTCTGGGTTAGTGCCATTCGAAAATGGGAAGGAGCAATTCCAATTTGGAAATCCACAACAGAATTGCACCAAAGTGACGATCTGGCAATTCAATGGAATTCTATCACATCTTCGCTACGAGCTCATGGTATATTTCGCTCTGCGGACAAGGACTACCTCATTTGGAAAGGACATGGTGGCTCTTCGACTGTTTATGTCAAACATATTTACCAACAGCTTCTAATCTCAGAATCAAGGCAAACAGATAACACCTTTCCAACATCCTTTTGGAAAACAAGTTGCCCCTTAAAGACCATAATATTTGCTTGGTTGGTGCTTCATAACAAGAATCTCACATGGGGAAAACCTACAAAAGAGAAATTGGTGCGAACCCGCCATCTGCCCCCTTTGTAGATCAAACACTGACAACAACTTACACATTTTTCTCCTTTGTCCTCAAGCTCAGATAATTTGGCAGAAACTCATTGCCCATTTTGGTTTCAACAACATCTCTTTCCCTTCCATTCCAGAGGCTTTCAAAGGGTGGAGTATCATGTACAATGATTGGAGGCCCATTCCATTATTGGTTATTTGGGCCATATGGAAATGGCAGAATGGGATGATTTTCAATTCCAAAAAGGAAACTCATTCCTCTCTTTTTGAATCTATCCTTTGTCTATACAACGCACTCAATTTGCCATGTCAATCCAGGGTCAAGAATGGAAGAAGTCTTCTAACAAGGGAGCCCACATTTATTCCACGCGCTATTTTTTTACGGAGCAGCTCAACATGGTTCGTGTGCATGCGGAGTATACATTATTCCAGAAGCTGGTCAAGCCTTTGAAGTACATTGGAATGGAGGTGCAAGCTCCAACAATAGAGCAGAGGCGATGGCCCTTGCTGGTCTTCTATCTCTTTGTCTTTCTTGACTTTCCAAAACTAAAAAATTTTGGAGATTCGAAAGTCATCATCGATCATGTTCAGTAAAAACACATCATAAAAAATATCAATCTTTCCGGATGGCTGAACAGGATTGAGGCATTATGGAGTTGCATGAGAAACTACACAATTTCTCACATTGACATGGATAAAAACAAAAGGGCAGATGCTTTACCCAAAATGGGCCTATCATCTCCTCAAAGTGGGATGCAAATCACGGTGGACAACATCTCTTACCAAATCCAGGACTTTTGCTTGTCAGGTACATAATTTTCTATTTAATGAGAACTATCTAGTATGTATCTGTTTTCCCACTATTTTGTCTTTCCATTTTTGAAATAATTCTCATATAATTTGTCATATGGATCAGATTCCTTCCTATCCGTTGGGCCTATATTTATATATTTCTCCATATGAACTATATGTAGCTGAACATGATATATTTTCTTTGTCCATTCCACTTTATGTGGCTTTGAACCTCATACTTGCCATATCTAATGGTATTTCATATATATGTATATTGTTGTACAATTTTCTTTAATGAATATAATACAAATATATAACTTTTTTCGTACTGAATCTTTTAAAGTATCATGCTCTCTAGAAAATTTTAAAAATAATTTTAGATTTTAGATTTTAAATTTATCATTTAAAAATATAATCTAAATATTTTCTTCACAATTTTCATGTTTTTTATTAAAATATGTATTAACTTATCTTTTCAAACATTGTATTACTCTATCTTACCTTTTCGAATAGTATTAAAATAAAAATATATAAGTAAAAAATTAGAATACTATATTATATGAAAACAATACTATTGTGTGTATGTATGGATAGTTTATTTTAAATTATGAAGTCAACTTAAAATCGGTGACACAACCAAATCATTTAAATATGTTTTAAAGGAAATCATATGCTTAATTAGTTATATTTTATTATCACATTTGTATTTTCTTATATTATATTATCACTTAGCATCAAGTTTTTTGTTTTTTATTTTACTCTATACCATTTCACTTATATATTAAACAAACCTTTAATTATAAGGGTTTTTATTTTCAATCCATCCTTTGGACTTTGACAATGGAATGAACTCATAATCCAACAATACTAACAACCATGAAACTTCGAAATTATCAATTAAAAATTAAAATAGAGTTGAATAAATGTGTTTTAAAGAAAATAATTATACTAATTAATTATGTATAATTTATTATTACATCTTTATTTTCTTTCAAATTAGGTAGAGACATATTTTAATGCAAATTATTGTCATGCAAGTTATTTATAAATACATTTTATTGCAAATTTGGATATATCTAATTAGGCATTAGATATATTATATTGCGAAATAGGTAGACTAGTGTAAAAGAAATTCATTTATTTATAAATGCATTTTATTGCAAATTTAGATATACTTAATTAGACATTAAATATATTATATTGTGAATTAAATACACCTCATTAGTGTAAAAAAACTTCATTTTATTTTATATATTTTATTGTAAATTTAAATATACCTAAATTTGCAAGGATTCAAGAACATGCCGCAAGCATAACCGTTCCAAAACCTCAGTTTTGACTGAGCACTCTAGTAAAACCAATCATCATCATAGAAAACTCATGTGTTGTCACCAAAATCAACCATTATCAGCATAGGAAGTTTAGAGAAACTATTGAAATAGGAAAACACCCCAATAACCTCAATCGTGATGAAAGTTGGAAAATAGGTGATAATTGGATTCCTACACTAACTGGGCTTTCTACCATCTCATAGGTACTCCCATCCCCATTATCTCTTAGTCTTTAAGGTTCACCTATCCCGAATTTCATTTTTATTAATAATTGAATAAATAAAATTAATCAAGGACCTTACACTCTTACAAATCTTATAAGAACTTTATTAAGATTAAATTCAAACAATTTTATTTAAAACTCAGCTAGCATAAAAATCTAGGAAAATACCCAGCAATATATCTCAAAATCATTAATTAATAAATATTCAATTAGTATAATTTAAAATTTAAAAGACTTCATTAGTTTCATCATTATATTACATGATTCTAATTATTTAGCAATATTTAAAACATTAATAGTAATACATAGTAAATTTAACATTAATGATCTTAAAGTAAACTAAATTAATTAATACAAAAAAACTTTTATACCATACTAAAATAATAACATTAAGTATTAATTAATGTTATCAAATCTAACAAATACTAAAACTCTTATTCAATACCATTATAATATAGCAATGTTACGCTAGACCTAATTAATCATTATATTACATGATTTTACTTATTTTGCAATATTTAAAACATTAATAATAATACATAGTAAATTTAACGTTAATAATCCTAAATTCAATAAATTTATTAATACAAAAAAAATATATCATACTAAAGTAAATAACATTACATATTAATTAATGTTCATATGGGGTAGCTCAAGCCGCGGCCGTAGAAATAAAATCTCACCAAACTGGAAGTCTTGGGTTCAAATCTTGGACTACCCTTCCCCTGTAGTGGGGTATGTAATGGACATGAAAATCGAAGTCCTACCAAAATTTACAAAAAAAACATTACATATTAATTAATGTTATAAAAAAATCATGAATACTAAAACTTCTATTCAATAACATTATAATATTACAATGTTACATATATTTAAAATAAACAAATAATTAAAAAATTTAATTTAATTTATTTAATTTCTTAACATTATCAAACTTCTAATCTCCTCACATTACCCACTTTTTCAGACATCTTCCAGAAAACATCACTACACAAAATTGTTATATATTAAAGACCCTCTTAGTAATAATTATTTTTATTTGCCATAGATTCTCTTCACTTTGATAATAGAATAAAATCATAATCAAACCATGCAACATAAACTAGTAAAAAAATTAAAACACTAACATATATTAAAAAATAGCAACATAAAAAATTATTAGTAAACAATTAATTAAAACACTAACATATCTTAAAAATAGAGACAAACAATTATTAGTAAAAAAATTAAAACACTGTTATATATTAAAATTTAAAAACTCTGTTAGTGAGAGGGGGGTTTGTTTTTGTTGGATTCTCTGCAAACGGAATGAAGCTGTGAAAATCAAACCATACAAACAACATACCAATTAAAAAATTTAACACGGAAATAAATTTGAAATTTTGACTCTTTTTTTATTTTCTTTTTATTTTTCCGTTTCGCCGTAGTCTAACTAGCCGGAGGAATTACCTCAAAAGTTATGGAAATTCTAGTCATATTTAGAGAAAATCCAGCAAAGATTTTTGTAAATCCAAGTTATAGTTGTTAGACATCAAAATTTTAGGTATGATGAATCCATTTCCACTATCAAAAACAAGATTCGAACACTGCCTCTAAAAGATTTTTTGAAATTTTTAACCCAAATTCCAGCCACTTTTAGCCGTCTGGGCAATTCCTCGGGCAATTCCTCCGGCTCGATAGACAACTCGTTCAGTTTTTATCTTATATCGTTTTATCTACCGTTACATTATTACATTGCCGAAATCCTCCACCATCGCTGAGTGTGCCACCTATATTTTTGTTTCACTTTAGGAAAGGGAAGAACATTTTTGAAGGTGTCGAACCACAAGATTATGCAACATATTTCATATTAAACATTTAGTATAAAATATATCTATTAATCTTTTTTCAAATCTTTTGGAGCCGTACGCAATGGGAGTTAAACTATTAACTAAATTGAATCTGGTTCGAGGCTCAATTTATTTAAGTTAAAACGAGGAAATCATCAAGCCTAACCTGCAAAATCCAATCTCAAAAATATGAAATCGAAACCGGGTACACCGAGTCTGTGAAAGATGAAATCTAAGCTTGTCACGTCGACCTTGCCAAAACGAATCCGGCCCACATTGATTAACCTGGTCATAGGAAACCTGCAAAATCGAAGCTGGCCAAATCGATTTTGGTGTCATTATGTTGCAATTGAAAGCGAAATCTAACATGAAAGTATAAGTAGTAGAACCTTGGCAAATCGAGCATGTGAATCGAAATGGAATTTTACCATGAAAATCAAGCCTAGACAAATATGAAACTAAATCGAAGTCGGCCAAATCGAAACCAAATTTTACGTTGATGGGCAAATGATCATTCTACACATTAAGTACAAATATATTTTATTGCAAATTTAGTTAAACCTTATTAAGTAATTGACATATTTTATTGCTAATTAGGTTAAAATATTATACAGCATTTAATGTAAACGGAAATTTACAAATCATGCATAGATATCTTTTACTGCTGATCGCGTTCTATTTTATTGCAGTTTTTTTTCCTTGGGGTTAAAATCTCTTTTACGTTTTTTTCTTAAATGTGCAAAAGAACATACTTGCGGTGTATTATTCCCACACAGTAAGAAATTTTACTCTTTTACTGCTGATCGCGTTCTATTTTATTGCAATTTTTTTTTTCCTTGGGGTTAAAATCTCTTTTACGTTTTTTTTCTTAAATGTGCAAAAGAACATACTTGCGGCGTATTATTGCCACAGAAATTTTACAAGGGCAGAGGAGAGGAGAGGACAAAAATAAACAATACCAAAGCATGATATAAACATGGTACAAAATCTTAAGCCAATCACCTGACCATGTGGATGGTCCCGCTTTTTAGACCATGTATATTGTGGTTGATATGCACCCATAGCAATCTCAGTATCTCTTGAACCATCCACGTTGGTTAATATTTGATGACCCTAAAATGATGTACTCGTCATCTACAATCATACCCTTTGAATGGACATAAATCATGAAACGACAATTTTCCAGAGCCCGTGCCTGTCACATGAAAAATGTCAGTAAAATTTGAAGGACTTGACATCCAAAAGGACAATATGATATCAGTTTCAGTAACAGTAAAGATTTGTCCATTTTGAACTGAAAATTTTTGAAGCCAGTCCAGCACTTGAAAGTGACTAAACTAAATGCTATTCTGTAAGTTACAGGAGAAAGCCATTTTCTACTAAAGGTATCTAACACAAAATATGTTATAAGGAAAATTAGTAATTGAAAACAGCATAAATCATTTTATGTAGAGTGGTTGAGAAAAAAGAATGTGGATAAATTACATGACGTTTACTCTATAGATCTGCACTTGCAGAAGGTGCTTCATTATCATCCCTTTCTTCATGATTCCCAAGACAAAAGAAGTTCAAATAATCCTGAGGTCATATGATATGTCTTTTCTAGACCCGCTTCTTCCAATGCCTTGAAAATACTCTGATACGTCATCTACATAGTTTGTCCCTGCAATGCCAAATAAAAGCTTAATATACAAAATTATTGAGTCCTTAAAGCATAAATATTTTATCATTGTAATCTGTAGTTCCAATATAAATGTATATTTATTGAAAAACCAAACAAATTAGTTCAACCAAATATCTCCAATGTTGTTAGGCATTTGGCTAGTTTTATGCCAACAGGTGACTGGTTCAAATACTCCTGGGTAAGTGCGCTAGTCTACACTGACTAAGGATGCCATCTATGAATGTGAAGAATTATTTTTTCGGATTTTCCCATAATTTTAAAAATTCAGGGACTGATTACGTATAATATTAAATGGAAGGCAAAAAATAATGGATGAAAACACAGACTGACTTGAGTACCTCACTTCCATCAACATTATCCTCTGATTTTAAGGTTGCCAACCTATCTTTTGGATGGTGGAACTTGCATTTTGAACCAAATTTGCAGATGCTAGTTTTCATATAGTATTGAGTTCAATAATATAAAAATCGACAACACAACAAAAAGCAAAATTAAACAACATCAAAAGAAATCAAACATTACAAACAAACGCTAAATTACAACAATATCAGAAGGATGTGTACTACGACATAATAAAAAAAATTGCTCTGTTTAACTTACAGGACACTCAGGCTCGCCTGGCCTCTCCGGTGGGGACTCACTGCTTGTGGCAACAGATGGCACCTGGAGCCACACAAAATATGTAAAAATACTGGTCCCATCAAAATTAATCATGTATTATAAAATGGAAAAGCCCTGTTGCAAACCTTACAAGATTGGATATACTGAATCAAAAGTTACAGCAACCCGACAATTTACTTGGGCATTCTTTAGATTGAAATTTACAATAAACATGTATATACCCAATGGTCTAGGACAAAACTAATGGAAGGATCATTTAGGTAAGGATTTGCATTCATTTCATTACATCAATAGGATCTTTGGATGTATTTCCATGTTGTGTATGGTTGTGTATTTGACCTAGGATCTTGATATTGAAAAATAAATGGGAAAAACCTATTTAATTAGGACATGACCCCTTTTTGAGCTGATCAGGGTTGCTTTCTGGAAGCATGCAGAGGATAAAACTTTTTCAATATATTTTTTAAACAAAGGGTTTGATACATAAAGTAGAACGTTAAATGTGCTACTTTCCAATGCAAATAGAAAGCTAACATTATGTGTGCAACTACATCTGAATTTCTTCTCTGTAAAGGAAAAAAACTTTGGTTTTCGTAGCCCAACTGAATGTTGTGAAGATTTTCCCTTTTATATATGGTTTTGTTACTAAAATTAAAAACTAAAGTAAAGAGCTTGTAACTTTTCATGTGCTCTATGATACCCCTTACAAGATCCCTTGTTTTAAATCTGTATGAAGCTACTTTCTAACAAAAGAAAGAAAACCTCAATCAAATCTCCTTTTACCCTACTTTCCAAATATAATTTTTTTTCTACCTAACAGATTTAAAACCTGCTTTGGTACCATCTGCAATATCCCTCTAACCAAAATGGACACCACCACAACTGCAAATATATTAAAGTATCAAAATAGCTTCATTCAGGCATCTTCTATGACTGGCATATTACATCTGTAATGTCTGTAGCCAGTGGTGGGAAAGAGATGGGCAAAATTCATGTATATTGAAATGGTCTTGTCGCAGTGAATATTGTGAGAATTGTATGAAAAGCAAACAACAAAGACAAAAACCAAAGGGTTGGGGGCAACTACACACATGTTGGGATGCACATACAATTCCTAAAATATGTGGGAATATATCTCCAAAATGTTACTCGACTGAGTAATGGTATCACTTCATGGTAGAATTTCATCTTGAGGTATATTATTTACTGTATTCATTTCATCATAATTATCTTATAAGTTAGACTTGATATGGAAAGGGATGTTACGAATATCAATATATATTTCTTTGAATATTATAATTAAGTACATTGTAGGACATGCACATCATGCTTATGGGTATGAAGCTATTTAAACTCCTTGATCAAATGAAAGAGAAACTTATAAAGCCAAATTCCATAACATTCATTGGTGTTCTCTCTCAATGTAGCCATGTAGGTTTGGAAACTGAAGGGCAACTGTATTTTGATTCCATTAGTGAAAATCACAGTATCATACAAAGTATAAAATATTATTCTTGCATGGTTGATCTTCTTGCGTGTACCGGCCATCTTGAAAAAGCCAAGGACTTTATCAACAGTGTGCCATTTGAGCATGGTGATAAGATATGGTGGATTTTTCTTAGTGCCTGCAAATTCATTGTAATGGATATGTATACCATGAAAAGCACATAGATTTTTGGAAATTTGCACAAATAACGTTATTGTGAATAAAGATGTGTGAATCATGAAATTTCAGTCTAAATCGGGTTGAAAATGGCCAACTTGAAGTTGGAAAAAATCAATTCGTCAACAACAAGGACAAATGCAAAATGTTGAGAAGTCATCAGAGAATGTTGTGCAAGTAGCAAGAAGAGGCAGATGCAAAGAATGTTGCAGGAAAAGCAGTTGGATCACATTGTTAGGCAGAGAAGAACAGATCAAATATTTCAACAAAGAGGATCTTTCACAGCCCGGGGACAAAGCAAGCAAAAGGCTGGATACTGAAGGTTAGAACCAATACAATTTGGCTTGCTAAGAAAAGAGTAGTAGTCTGGCAAAAAGCTACAAATAAGAAATGTGGGTCGACCACAAGAGGTATAGTTTGGAGGTATGTATCAGCTGGAGGAGGAGAAATGTGCAAGTGTGGATGATCTCTACAGATTATAGAAGGATCTAGAAAAGTAAATTAGATATGGTTAATTTCCTTACTTAATATTCAGAAGAAAAAAGGGACATGTATAGATTTTTAGCAGTAGAGCAGTCAACAACACAAGTAATTCGTTTACCAAGCAGAATTTGGAGAGCATGAAAGGTGTTGGAGCTTGCACATGTGCATATTTGTGGTCCAACGATATCACCATTGTTGTCAAGTACAATGTATTATTTGCTTCTAGTTGATGAATTTTCACAGGAATGATAGAACTCATTTGATAACGGAAGGTCAAATGCTTTATGTTTTTTAAGAAGTATAATTTGAAGGTAGAAGAATAATGTGATATGAAAATAAGCATTGTCTAATTACATACTGGAGAACAGTTTGAATTGTTTGCTCACTTGTCTAAGAAAGAGGGAATTTGGAGGCAAAAAGTCAATGTTATGAGGAGTAATTGAGTCATAGACATGACAAAGAAGATGTTGCAGGAAAACTCAGTTCCAAATAGATGTTAAACTGAAATGATGCATATAACAATATATTTGTTGAATAGAGTCTCACAAGAGAAGTAATACGGGCCACCCATATGGAGGCATGTTTCAGGGATAAACCAAAGGTAAGCCATTTGAAAACCTCAGTTCAGTTGCTTGTGATGATGCCACAAACAAAAAAATTCAGAATTTTTATTTGTTGGATATGTATACCATGAAAAGCATATGGGTTTTTGGAACCTTGCCAAAATAATTTTACTGCAAGTAGAGATGTGTGAATCATGAAATTTCATATATAAATCAAGTTGACAATGGCCATCTTGAAGTTGAAAAAAATCAGTTCATCAACAACAAGGACAAGTGAAAAATGTTGAGAAGTCACCAAAGGATGGTGTGCAAGGAGTAGGAATATGAAGATGCCAAGAATGTTGCATGAAAAGTTGTTGGCTTAGACTGTTAAGCAGAGAAGAAAATGATCAAATATTTGAAAAGAGAGGAGCTTCCATAGCTCGGTGACAAAGCAAGTAAAATGTTGGATAGAGAAGGTGAGCATTATGTTCAACAATTTTTTATGTGGCATATATTGATTTTTCTGTTCTCTCAAATGTTGAGGAATGTTGGGTTGATGAATAAAAGGAGAGTACAGGAAAGTATTCATGGTTCCTACAATGAAACAAGAGGTTTCTAATATCTATAGCAGTATTGTTTTTCAAGTTAGAACCAATACAATTTGGCTGCAAGTGTGGATGATCTCTACAGGTTATAGAAGGCTCTAGACGATTGGTTCATAAGTTTTGATAATTTTGATACATAGGTATAGAAGAGGACAAATTTTTAAAAGGAAAACAACCTCTTCATCTCTGGTATGTGGAATAACATTTTTAGGCAACATTGGCTCTTATCTGGATAGAGATCCAATAGTTGATTAGATGGTTGATGCCATGATTGACTTTGCAGTCAGCCATGCCAGTTAAATGTCAAGCAATCAGAATTACTTCTCAGTTGGTGAAAGCCTTAAAATATTGTGTTTGGCGTGTATTTGGTAGGCAGATTGCAAAAATATTTGACATGTTTGTTCAAGATAAGTTTGTATATTGGGACAAATCTAGTCTTTGGTTCATGCACTTCCATCTCTGAATTTTTTTTAGAGAGAACAAGGTTAGTATTTCCTATTTCATGCTAAGGTATATTCCTTTATCCTCGACATAAGATTTACATTACATCTGAAGGAAAACTCAAATACTAAGACAGTTGGTGCTCAAGTTTCAAGCCAAAATACCAGGGTTTTTATGTATCACAAAAATTCTCAATTTCATGATCAGAAGATTATGAATCTCAGTTGTGAAACCATGGTTTTGATTAAAGATTCATGTCACCCTGTTGTGAAATCGATTTTTTTCCAAGTTGTAATCGATTTAAACTGTATAGAGGATTGAATATTGAGAAAAAAATAATCAACATTTTTCCCTAATATAAGCATAACCTCCTCTTCAAAGGATCGAAAACCCAAAGGCCGAGAAGAAAAATGGCCACAAAGACCCATAAAAGGCCCAAAATTTAATGCTCTGATATACAGACAGAAAAATAGTTACAACAGATGTTTAATATGATGAATTTAAGTGTTTTGTTTTAGGCCATTAGCCACCATGGTTACAAAAACATGCAAACAAAGTTTTACACCGACTACATGAAACACACATACAACTTTTTTGTATTCCTTAGGTAGAAAAATACCCAATTACAGTGAAGTCATAGAGCTTTGAAATTCAATATATTCAGAAAGCTGAGATTGATTCAAGGGAACCCCCAAAATCCAATATGACTCTATGCAATGCGTTGACCTCATAAATTATACTTTTTAAAACAAGTTTTCATGTTATTTAAATTTTTAAAGTGTTGTTGTTATTATGTTTGCAAGGGCTGGAATCCAAATCAATATGCTAAGTAGCAGAGGGAGCAAAGGTAAAATATTTGAAAGAGCAATTTCTAGTTTCAAATTTCAAGCACTCTCCTATACTAAGGAAAATTTACACCTATAATGGTGATCATATTTCCTTTAGATTTTTTTGCAATACGTGTCTATAGTGGAACTGGAAAATAATCAAATTTGAATGTTAACTGAACTTCTCTGAGATGTGGTTCAATTGAATTTGAGAAAGGCTTTGAAGTTGTATCTTTAATTCTTAAAGGGGATATTTTAGATCACTTCCCTATATGTCTGGATATATCAAATGGTGAAAAAGCCAAAAACATTACCTTCGGGTTTGAAGGCATGTAGCATGATCATCCAGATTTGGAAAATAGAATTGTGAAAGTGATGGAATACAGTAAGATGTTTATTTTATGTGAAATTGAAATCTAGCTCTAGTGGTTAAGGGAAGGAATTATTGATTGAGGTTTTTTGTGAGCCGTGACAAAGAACTCATTTTCACATACAAGTTAGAGGGTTAGGTGAGAAGTTATATGTGAAAAAAGATGAGATAAATTAAGATAAAATAAATATCAGATAAGATTAATATCCAAAAATGACCACAATGTTGGTAAATCGAACTCAAAAGTGCAGCCCACGTGAAAAAAAAGTGGAAAATATTTTTCAAGAAAAGAAATGAACTCGAGAATGATATGACAAACAAGTAAAACAAGATTGGCAACGAAGGGTTGAACCAAGAACTCCTAGATGAGGAATAAAGTTTGTTTGGATGAGGTATACATAAGATAAAATGTTTTCGGGAGGCAAGGTAATCCAATAGCTCAAAGAAGGAGATACGAATACTACCTTCCTCCACAGAACCACCCAAAATAGATTTTCAACAAATTTTGAAAAAATAACTTCACAGGACAAACTGCTCCATTTTCTGAGCAGATAAGAAAGTCTGTTTAAAGATAAAATAGATTCATTGACATGAACATCATCATATTGATTGTACTGAGCTCATAAAACATCATATTTGAATTATTGGATGAGGTGTATACTTGTAAGCTATGATAATATATGATTCACTACATATTTTCAACGATTTTAGAAATATTAAATCCACAGAACAAACTGCTCCATTTTCTGAGCAGATAACAAAGTTCATTTAAAGATAAAACAGATGCATTGACATGTTCATGGATCAATGTAAGAATCTAGGAGATCAACCAGAATTATAAAAGCTGTGAATTTTACTTTCCACGTAAATGAGAAACCAATTGATGTTGGCCAAGTGTTTGAAAAAATAAACTTTTGAAGGTAGATTTTGTTTTGTATGGAAAGGAATTGTGGATAGTACCACCGGGCCAAACATTCTCCAATAGGAATAATTCTTGTCTTATACATATCCTATTAATTAACTATTATCATCAATCACCAATCTTGTGTAAGCATATACAAGGTTTATTACATGGAAAATTATTACTTAGGATGTTCCAATCTCATAATTTATTGGTCTTACAATCTAGTTGTTTTTTTATACTAAAATATAACAGGAAAAGTCTTTAATTATATGTAATTTATAATATGATTTACTATTTTACCATATTGAACCTTCTTCATCTACATAAAGCACATGGGATGATTGACTGTGTTATGCCAACTTTGAAGTTAAGTTACCAGGCTTTGCCGCCTCATTTGAAGCCATGTTTTCTTTATTTCTCTGTTTATCCTAAGAACACTGAAATAGAGTCTGAATCTTTAGTGCATGAATAAATTGCTCATGGATTTGTTTGTGCATAGTTAGAAGAGTCAAGATGTGGGGAGATCCTACATGGAGGAACTTATTGATCAATTCTTGATCAAAGTTTCAAAGGTTGGTGGAAATGAACGAGTACAGAGTTGAAAAATACATGATTTTATGCATGATTTAGCTGTTTCTGAGCAAACTAAATGTTTGTTAAGACCTAGAGAACAATTGGAAAGGATACCAACAAAATAATGCCAAGGATTGCGTAGGATTTCATTGATGGAAAACAAGATAGCTATATTCAAGAATGACATATGTTTCCCAGGGCTCCGAAGTCTATCGCTATCTTATGATCACTATCTTGAATCAATCTCTGCAAGCGTTTTTGACAATATGAGATATATGTGTGTGTTACATTCAAGTGAGACTCACATCACATCATTACCCAATTATATAGGTAGTTTAAAACTTTTAAAGTATCTGAATTTATATTGGAATTTATTAAGAAATTGCCTGAATCGCTGAGTGGTCTGAGGTACCTCCAATTTATGGGTGTTGATGGTACCCCTGTAGAAATACTACATTCAAGGATTGATAAGCACAAATATATGCTATATTTAAATTTAAGCTCAAATAGAATTAATTGTCCTGTGGGGATATTGAAGCACATCTACCTACAGACGTTGAAAGGTGTGAGATTCACTGTTGAAAATGTGGCTAGTGTCAATGTCCTGCAATTGAGGGATCTCAAAGGATTGACCCTTCTCAAACACCTATCAATATAATTTCAAACATATGGTAGTGGCAATCATCGAGTGGAGGACGAGGGCACTTTTAGGGGCATGACAAAGATGCATACCCTGTATTTTCATTATTCCAACGGATATAGTCCCTATGGTCCTTGTGTGGCTATAAAAAGCTCATAAAAGTTAAAATCCAACAACTGAGCAACACATGCCTTCTTTATGGGATGACCCCAAAGAAATTCACAACCATTTGAACATAAAATTCTTTCCCTAACGGCTATAAAACATCCATAGAAGTTAAAATCCGAAAAAAAAAAGGAAAATGTACATTCTTTATGGGAAGAGCCAAAAGAAAATTGGGTAATATTTAAATATATAACTCTTGTAGTGTATGGCTATAAAAAAACTCATTAAACTTGAAATCTGACTAAATTAACAAGATATTAAATCCTAATTAACAAGATTAAATCCTACCCACTTCTCCAATCCGAAAACGGTGTTGAACATACCCGGGTAGCAGAAGCAGACTAGGGATGCCAGAACCACGTGAGGTGCGGTTACGTTGCAGAGTGCTTATGGGTGGGAGTGCTTATGGGTGGCTCGAAGTAGAGCTTCCTCCTGCCCCACACCTCTCGGATGTTGCAGCGAAGTGCTCAAGGGTGGCTCGATGTGGAGAATTTTCATTGCAACTTCTCTTTTCGCAATGCCTCTCGGCTGCTGCATCACAGTGCTCAGGGGTGGCTCGATGTGGAGCCTTTTCATTGCAGAGTGCTCAGGAGTGGTTTGCCGCAGAGCTTCCTCTTTCTGCGACGCCTCTTGGCTATTGCATCAGAGTGATCAAGGGCAGCTCACTGTGGAGCATTTCTAATTAGAGATAGAGAATAGAAACCCGAAGCTTCTAAGGACCCTAGACCACACAGAATGGAAGACTCGAACTTGTACCGTGCGCCAAAGACAGGCAGTGGGGGGATAGGACAAAATGATAAAATTTTGAAAAAAAAGGGCTGTGAAAAGCACCAAAGAAAAATAAAGGGAGTGCAAAAAAAAATAGAGTTTGACAAAATTACCTCGTCATTAGTTTTGGCAGAAGCATCTTGATAGTCATCTACGTTGAACGCATTCGCCGGCTGACTATCTTCATTGTTTTCATCGTCGTCTGTCATTGGCCAAGTTACGGCTTTGAGCTCTTCCTGGTCGTCCTCTTCTTCGCCTAGGCTCGATGCTTCATTCTGTGGTTGTTCTTCCTAGGAGGAAGCCAAGTTGTCTGATGAACTCCTACTGCGCTTGCCAATTGATCAGCCCAGCTCAGTTACGGAGGATAGAGCCCAAGATTTGTATGGAAAGTCGGAGCGCAAATTGGAAACCCTTGAACCAGCGAGGGTTTTAAAATTTGACGAACAAATAAAATTATGCTTTGGTAGCTTTTGCTGCTTGCCCATTGATCAGCCCAGCTCAGTTACGGAGGATAGAGCCCAGGATTTGTATGGAAAGTCGGAGCGCAAATTGGAAACCCTTGAACCAGACAGGGTTTTAAAATTTCGCGAACAAATAAAATTATGCTTTGGTACTTTTGTTATCGTTGGAGTTAGGCGGAGAGGAGTAGATTTGAGTAAAACGGTGAAATGTTGTCGCTGCCCTTTTTATTGATTTATTTTAGTTTTTCTAACCTTCTCACCGTGGATTGGGAATTTTTCTTTTCTATTGCATTTGTTTTTGCACTTTCTGGCGGAATTTGAGAGAGTGGGAATGGTTCCCCCAAGGTTTGCGAGTTCTCGCCTTTTGTTGGTAGGATTTCCTCGCACTTGGGTTGGAATGAATAGTAGAGCCTCTTGAGTTCTTGTTGTTCCACTTTGGTAGGGAAAGGGTTATCCTGTAGGTGCATGTAATGATTTTAATGGAGGGTGTTATAAGATCAATTTAAAAAAAATATCTACAAAATGGAGAGGGTCATGACATCAATACAATGATCTCCATGGCGTTGAGGGGTAGGTTATGGGTAGTGAAAATAGTATTAGATTGTAATTAAGAGTACCACATATTACTTTAGAAAATTTTGATGACAAATTTGTATATTTTATGGTGCAAATGTAACAATGTTTTGAAATTCTTCTGTAAGGCATGAAAATGGTTAAGTTTGGCATGCTTTTTAGAGATATGCATGTGTACATAATGGTGGAGTATATGACTTATGGTGGGGGGATGAGGTTGAACCCCAACAAACACAAGCAAGGAGATAAATTTCGGAAGGTTTGTGGTGTGGGTCAATGAGCATTGGGCTATTTAAGTTGCTTTGACATACATTTGTCTTTTGGATTGAAATGTTTTCGATGAACACAAGCAAGTGGCGATTAATTGATTTGAGACATTGCAATGTGGTAGAAGAATCTCAAAAGTTATGAAAGTACCCCTTTTTCTCAACAATCACAACTAAATGGAATTTATTCTATTAAAGTCACTTAAGAATTAGACATAGCGCCATCTTCAATAAGAAACCCCCTTAAGAAGGCAATTCAGTCCATGAAGGGTGAACATGTCATGTGGCATAATTGAACACATGTGGAGGAATAATAGCACACTATACTCACCTCAACTATCTCTACCACCCACCTCCTCCTCCAAGGATGGGGCTAGATAATCTTGCCTCTATCACTTCTAATGACTAATTATGGTAACTAGTGTCTTGTTAGTTATTTTTGTTTTTTGGCATGTAAGGCCTATAAGGCTGTGGGTCTCCTAGTTGGGTATTTTTCTTTTTGTCTGTACCATGGTAATACCATTGGTCAACAAACTTGGTCAAGGTGAGGCCACATGCATTTTGACTCCCTTGTACATACATTTTGATTAATGAAAATATTCAACTTACAAAAAAAAATAACACACTATACTCACACACAATGCAATAAGCAAGCCCCCATCAATGTTATGCACTACTTTAAATAGGTTTAGTAGCCTTGGATGGCTCTAACAATCATAGTTGAATGTATATGATGTTAACTAATTTAACCAACAAAACATGCCTTCAACAATGGTAACCAGACTTACACTCCATTTATTGCATTAAACAATCAAGTGAGGCTTTAATAATTGTAACCAAACATACAAGTCATTGATCAAGTTAACCAACCTAACACACCTTTAAATTTTAATAGTGATAACCAAAATGTACATGTTACTAATCAAGTGACCATTGTTTCATGCCTCTAACATGTTCAATTGAACATAAATGTTGTTGATGGGGTTGACCTATCTAACATATCTCCCACAATTGTAGTCAAACATGCATGTTGATTCAGTTAATCTCCTAGATAATGTTAATCAAAAATACATGTTAATATCCAACCTAACATGTCACTAATAGTGACAATAGAATGTGCATGTCAATGAATAAGCTAATTGACCTAATATGTTGTTCACTAAGATGATTAACACATAACTCACTAAGCTGACCAAGTTGAAAAACCATTGGTTTTCTCATTGAACTGACATGCCTTTAATAGACACAACTAATGTACATGATGTTAAACCAACAAACTATCATGACATGCCTTTAACAATAGAAAAAAAGTGTGCAAGTTCTGGATTGGGAAAACCAAATTAATATACCTATGATAATCATAATTGACCATACATGTTCGTTGTGATCAACCCTTCAAGTTTTCCCTTGCTTCTATACAAAATTAAGAGTGACATGCAACTCTCAAAGTAACTTTGATACATATACAAATTAAGTTTATATTTAATTGTTCGATTTGTGTTAAAGTGTTTCCTCTTTAAAGGTCACAGGATTGGATCCAAAGGAAATTAAGGTATGTACACCTCTATAGATTAAATAGTTAAAGCATTGAATGGAGGGCATCCCTTGTCTCACAAACAAGGGGGTCTCATATGTCAACTTGGCAGCTACCTCCATTATAACTTAATATTAAATACAATTCTTATTTTTTCTATTAATATGAATGCTTCTAATATTTAATATATTGTTAAGGAGATTACCCCTCGAATAATTAGTAAAGTATTTAATATTCGATGAAAGAGTTGTAAGGCTGAAATTTTGGCTACCACGGGTTAAATTTGGTGTTTGTATTATTTCAATAAAAATTTAGATTTCATACCTCTCCAGGAATCAATTAAAATCATTTACACATACCAATCAAAGGCATTCAATAGATGGTTAAAGTATTGGTTGGGAGGAGTTCATTGTTAGATCCATCCAAGGGTTTCCAAACTAGAGAAACAAGGGCATGTGTTTGATTTATGGGCTAACATTTGAAATATTGCTACGAGGTGAGGAGTTGGTGGGAGTCCTTCTTATGGCAAGGCCCTGCACCTCTTCTTTTATTTATTAAAGTAGGCTTGAAATAAGTGATTATAGATATATGATACATATAATATGCAAACCACTCACAACACAACAATATTGAACATTTGCATGAGACATAAATTAATTTATTTTCAATATATTTTTGCTTTAAAAAAGGCAAGATATGCTACCATGATGCAATACAATGGTTCACCAACATTAGGCACCAAACAAATGACTTGGACCACGGATGTTATGTACGATGACAATCATCCACTATAAACTATGATTATTAACCACTCTGACACCCCTCATTTATGCTCACTCATTTAACATGCTCATGAAATTTGAGATCGTTGGACATGGTTAACATGCTTTGGTTAACACAATCTAGTAAGGTGTGAGGGTCTTGCCTACAATGCAAGCTTTCTAACACCCTTTACACCAACATTGCTTCACGAAAGGCATTTGACATTGCTTTGTAATTTTTACTTTGTATATGAGAAAGAAACTAAATATTACTTCTCCCTTATCCAATATAGTTCTCTTGATTACAAATTGAACAATGTATCATGACATTGCCTTTCACTCTTCGTGTGAACTTGCTCAATTAGCATCTAGATACCTTGTGAGATAAAACTCAATGTATGTATTTTATTTGGTATTGTGTCAATTATTCATTTTTTATGTCTTAATATTGTGTTAATGGCCTTCTAATGCATGGCCAGTCTTGAATTTAAATTTTGACATGGAAAATCCCAATTTTGCAATTTTGGCAATCAAAAGCACAGTGCAGGGACAATGTGTATCCATCTTGGTGGACAGTGGGGCAACCCAAAGTTTTATGATGCATAGTTGCTGGAGTGTAGAGGCATTCATAGATTGATATATATCCTGAACAACGTGGGCGAGAGAGGATGCCCATGCTTCACCTCAGTTGTCTTCTTGATTGTTGGTTCGATATGTTGATGATATGGTTGATGGGACAAATGTTGACGATATGGTTGATTGTTTGATATTGAAGTCAAAATCCTTCCTTAACCCTTTAGCCAAAGAGGTGTCTCCTCAAGTATCTCCAATAATATCCTATGAAGAGTCATAACATTTAACTTGGAATTATGGCCCACCATGATCATCTAATAATTAATTGAAATAGCACTAGACCCCAATTTAGGGATTGGGTGGATCATATGGTGGGACTATGCTAGTGGGAACCCTAAATAAATGACTTGAAAACCGCTTGATTTTCTACCTTGATGGCATTCATCTCCCAAATTTCCTGTTGGATACACAAGTCTTAGAAAACATGAAAAGGAAGATGAGAGGGAGTTGAAAAGTATATTAGGTTGTCCAAGAACATCATAAAGTGCGTCCACATGGATAAACATGTAATGGGAATTAAGGTCATAAAATATACTAGAGTGTGCGAAACGATTACCATTGGTGAGTGCACAAAATTTTTTAAGTTAAGAAAATCTATAAGCCACAATGCAGACACCTTGCAACTACTTAAACCCACTAAAATTTTGATAATGAGCTGTAATGTTTCTTCTCATATGGTTTTTAAGAAATGATAATTCACAGTAAATATAATCTGGAACATTTTTTTTGTAAAGTAGGACATGGAACAACACAATGTAACGTGGGAGAAACGACTTACCTGCAATGTTGTTGAAGAGTACTTGGACGTGGAAGAACACACCCTAAACAACTTTCTTCCTTACCAATGTTCACCACAAATCTTCACCATGTCCACTCCTCCAATTAGCTACGCTCCGGCGTTTGGAGGCCTCTTGTCTCTTCATCTGCCAATCATATAAATTTAAGTTTTCATAGATTTGGACAAAAGAAAAATGATCCAGGTGGATATTGGTGGCCACCTGCCAATTCCACTTGGGCCCCCACCGTTGTTTCTTCCATTTTTTCAGTTTCCTTAATTGTAGCACAATTTTCTATTTTTAGCAGTTTTTCAACTCCTAAACTTTTGGAGCCGTTTTGAGGCCCTAAATGACATTTTTGGGAAACCTAGGAGCAACATGGGTCTATGGATTGATGTTTCTCATCCCAAAGTTGTAGTCCTTGGATATATCTTTCAAACGAGGTATTTCATGCGTCAAACGGAGATCGTATGCCAAAGTTATGACCTCGGGAAGTTGATGTACCAATTTACCCAAAACAGGGCCCATAGTTTGGCGCTTCATCTCCTAGGGTTAGGTTTTTGGATGTTTAGGGTTTTCCATTGTTTCTCAACAATAAATAAGCCTTCAAGCCTCATTGTAAGATGGTTCAGAGGCATGTAGCCGCCACATCTCTCCTCAGAGATAAGCTACCATCGCTTGAGGTAGTTTATTTCCATTCTTGTTTGTAAGCATATTTCAGTATTTTACATTAATGAAATGGAGTATTATTTCTGCTGCATCTCTATATTTATGGTTATCTATGTGATTTGGTGCGTTCCTATTTAAATTTGGATCAAAAAAGTTGGAAGGCATCATTTTGAAGCTAAATTGTTACTAGAATGAAGATTAAGGCATTGCCATGACCACTTACAATGTTATTGTCATAAATTAATTTTAAAGGCTTAGTATAATAATTGTGACATAATTACAGGATTGGGTGTTAGGTTCTAATTGAAGCCTAATGGAAGTTGAGAAATTTGAATGTTAAGGGATAGAGAAATATATGGACTTGTTTCTACATAGTTTTCTATGAGATGGATATCCTATAAATTACTAGAGCCTTAAAAAAACATAGAATACTTCAAAATTACCTGAAGTGCTTCATATTTTACCCTCGAGAAATCAAGGTGATTTCTTAGAGGATAATGTCCCTAGCATCTGGGCAGCCTTGCAGAACCCATGATCACAACATTATACAACATGACATTCAACTCGAACTTCCCCATAATAAAGGCAAACACATCTAGTGCCTTTTGAACCTCTCTTGCCTTGAAAAATCCCTAAATCAAATTACAAAATGTCCGCTCCCTGAAGTTTGAACTTTGTCTCCTCATCTCTAGGTATAGTTCCTCCACTTGTTGCATTGCTCCCCCCTTCACAAAACCCTCAATAGTGGCAGCATATGTAGGATGATCAACCCCATGGCATTTCTCTAACTTTTCCCAAAGTCTCCAAAGAATTGGAAAATGCCTCAAAATTCCTAAAACCCTCAATTGTAGCAGTATATGTAGGATAGTGATAATAAATATATTCTTGGTTTGGATTGAGAGGGAATCAACAATCGTGATAGGCTACACGATGGAAATGGCTAAGGTTTTTAGATTTTACAGTGAGGAATTTAGCTTTTTAGGTTCTAGTACTCCTAAAATCTTGCGACATAAGGAGTTTAGGCTTTGTTTCAACTTTGGTTGTAGGAATAGATGCCTTTTGGGCTTTATATGCGACAAAATGATTTTTTTTCCATCACAGTGGATCAAAGGAATAGGTTGGCATAGTGGGTATCGACTTTATGGGAGTGTCTAGTAGGTAAGGGGTTTTTGGTTGTACACAAAGTGTTTGGAATAATGCTTGAATGAAAGGTGGATGTCTAAAATAGGTTTGTAAGAAATTTCCATGAGAATGAAGAGGGTAGACATGCATTTGTCCCTCTCTCCCCATAGATAGAACTTGTAAAGCAAGGATCTTTAATTTCAAACTTGTCCCTTTTCACCATATTGTAAAACATCTATCAAAAGGGACTCTTTGTATTACGATGTCAGCAGTTGACTCGGTAGCAAATCTTTCTACCAAAATCCAAGAACATACAAGAATTTCAGCTATGCTTTTGAGACTTTTGTACAAAGACAGGATACTAAGAAAGGAATGCCTTCTATGTGATTATGGCATCACAAATGAGGCTTCAATCTCCCACATCGTAGAGCTGAAAGGTGGAACCAAGGGAGGGGGGTCTCCTTCTATTATTGCGTCCAATTCTTTTAAGGAATCCCTCAAGCCTAGTCCCAAATCTTCGAATTTTAAGGATCTTTCAAGTCTAGGCTTTGGGTTTGAGCACTCACTAGACACCCCTACCCTTGAAGTGATGGATACTAACACTACTATGAGGGTGGTAGAATTTGTAAGTCAGGGAATAATATGTCGCTTCAACGGATTTTGGCCCTCATCATCTTCGCTTAGGGACTAGATATATCAAAACTGGAGCCAAAATTTGGAATTAATATTTTGCTCAAAGGGTTTTTTTTATGTGGTGGTCTCCAAATGACACAAGGATAAACATAAATTTTTTGAACAAGGTCCATGGTTTTGGGGATGAGTTGGTATATCAACTGCGGTTCCTAGAATTCAATCCTCTCACTATGTCGGCAATGTCTACTCTGGTATGGGTAAGATTGCCTAATTTTCTCATTCACTTTACGCATCCGTGCTGAAGGATCAAACAGATTTATGTAAGCTAGCTAGACTAAGTCTGGTTAGGATTAGATAGTCACATAAGAACTAGCAGTGCGTTATTATAGTCTATTGTGCTTGTGAGAAGAGCACTGGGGGGAGATTTGGTCTGTGACTAATCTCGTGGTAGGGAGGAAACCACATTACTTTCTAGAAGGTGAAGTAAATGTTTGTACGAATTCGCAAGGCTTCAGATAAGTATTTTATGGCTCAGATGTATAACTCATAACCAAATACAAATCGAATTAGTGTTATATGAGTATAACTAAAAGGAAACTGTAAGTGTATATATTTAGTATATAAATTTACAAAAACTGAGTCTCCTTTTATGACTGTTATTAATGCTATGTGAAATAAATTAAACTCACATTTTGTATGACGACAAACCAAATAAAGGATCTTGATAATGACTTCGACAGGAATTAAGCTATCTTGACTGAAAAAGAAATATTAAAACAAAAAGGACAGTAGAATTGCGGGAAAACTTAACGAGGAAGTCCAATAGGGAAACTTGGTTAGTCTTATGGCATAGCCAGAAGACGGTCCCGAAGTATTGAATGTTTAATGGAGGGTGATGTTCGATATAAACCCTATAAAAATAAACAATGTAGGCAACATGTAGTATAATCGAGAATAAAATACATAAAATCATAACCTATTACTGTTAGGTCCCTATAATACTAGTGATTACCCCATTACTATTGTAGTTATACCCCTTATTAATATTGTTGCGCCCCTATTGCCCCCATATTGTTATTGTTGTGCCCCATAGAATCCCTCTATTGTTATTTTTGTGGCTTTATATTATTATTGTTAGGTCGGCTAGATTATATTGTGACTCCTTAGACTCCTATATATAGAAAGGAGGTTTTGTCATTTGATAATCCAAGAATATTTCATTTATGTAATGTAAAGGAGGTTGCCCCCTCGAAGAGGCTGAATTCTAAGGCGTTGATCTATCTTTTCTATCTTTTCTTGAGCTGGTTTCATAACATTTGGTATCAAAGCTTTGGATTCTAAGGTTTTCGCTGCTCCAAACAGGTCATCGTGGCATTTTCGCTATAACTTTTGTTCTGTGACGTTTCAGAACTCGCAAAAAAAACCCATTTGAGAAGAAATCGCTTTGAATCTTGGGTTCGAATTTTAGAGCTTTTCGCACTATATTTGAGGAGATGTGATTTGAGGAAGTTAGTCTTTTTGCAGACTCCTGAATTACATTCCAAACAGGTGACCTGGGAAAATCGTCATAACTTTCTCTCTGGGGATCGGATTGAAATTTCGTAAGAAGGTACAGAAAGAGGACGGACTGTAGTTTCTTGTATGCATTTTTCAGATCCAAAAGTCGAAACAGTGACTCGTGGCATGTCGTACAAGTTCGCTCTACTAAACTAGTCTACAATCAAGTCACTGTGGGAGAATTCGCATAACTCTTCCTTGGAGAATCCAATTTGGGTCAGACTTGTGGCATTGGAAAGAGGACACAGAGGGCTACTACCGGTCACAAATTCAGTACTAGATGATTGGAAAGTATAGAGATACATCAGAGGCAATATCGAGCTCCTACAAAGTGAAAAAAGGTGTGTAGATTTTCTTAAATTTTTGCTTAAGCTTGGTTTGAAAATTTATTT